>JACEIK010006784.1:9661-22171 GCA_018107945.1 Datura stramonium | reverse complement strand
TCGCGGAGGGGCTCTGCCCCAGCTCCTTCCGTGATGGTTCGACAGGTTTCTCGTCCGATCTTTTCCCGGGCCTTTTTCTAGCATGTATGGCTTTCAAATAGTCTTAACCAACACGCGAATAGGCCATCTATGTGTCGGGAATTTTACGGGGTGTAACACCATGAGTCGGGCATAATCATAAATCATAAATCATGAGGTTCATGCATACTTGCAAAACATGTATATACTTGATATTCATCAATTCATGATGAGAATTTGAGAGAAATCACATCATAAGTCATAAATCATAATGGGTTAATGAACATCAACATCTAAGTAGAATCATAACTTGAACTTCCATAAAACATGGATATTTGGGCATAGTTTTGTAGAGGTTTAAATACATAAGTTTATAATTGAAATAGTTGTAAAATATGCCCATGATTCATAGAATATAAATTGATACATGAAGGAGATTAACCCATAGATAGATCATAAGGATTTCATAATATTTGGGATAAAACCCATAAAATTATCAATAGAATTTCATGAATTAGAGAGAGATTGGGCATTTAGAGTGAGAACCCAGTCCATAGCTTTACTTACCAGTTATCTGTCGATTGCCTTCTCTCACATTACCTTAAAGTTCAATAAGATGCCTAGAAGAAGGACTGTACCTACCAATCCAATAAGCAGATAGAGTTGTGAACAAATTCACCCATTCATGACCCTACATACATAAGATGGACTGGTTTCACCACTCCCTTGATTGCCCAACGAAGAATCGAGGAAAAACTTGAAGGAATTAAGCTTGGTCACCTCCTTAGCACTCTAAGATTGCATGCATGAGTAGGAATAGTCTAGAATGAACTTGCCCCTTTTAATACTCAATGTTCATAGCTTAATATGACGTAGTTTAGGCCTTAGGATCATAGGAATTATGGATAAGCCCTTACTAAATTCGCAAAAAATAACTAACTGCCAGCAGTCTCCACGAGGGATTGGATGAGTCATTGTCAAAGGCCACGAGTCGTGGCCACCAATCATCAAGTACACTACCAACATTTCCCCAGGGATCATCATGGGACACTACACAAGTCGTTACTGGTGACCACGACTCATGGTCACCACTCGTGGTCTTCACTGCCCAAATTTCATCAACTCTTAGCTAATCCTAACCACGGCTGACTCAACGAGTTTTGGCGTCTGACCGCGACTCGTGGTCATGCCCGTGGTGACCCCAAATTACTTCACGACTCGTGGTCTACCCCACGGGTCACAAAATGACTCGTTTTGTGACCTGGTGCAGAATTTCCAATTTTATCCGTTTCAACTCACAGGTATGATCTTAGGGTTTTTAGGGCATTACAATATCCCCTCTTGGGAACATTCGTCCTCAAATATTGCAAAATCATACAGAAAAGCAGAGAAATACAACCACTATATTCAAATATTGATCATATTAGCTGAAAACTGATGGGATGACTAACTCCAATTCAATCAACATGGTTGAACTGAATTCATGAACCATATATACATAGATATACATAAAAGAAACTGGGGCACATGAACTGAACATGAAACTGAATAGAGTTTTAGGGCAAAAAGTAATACCTTCAGCTAGAACTGAGCCAGTAGGGAATAAATGTGGGTATCTAGCCATCATATCTGCTTCAGCTTCTCATGTAGCTCCCTCAACATGCTGATTCCTCCATAAAACTTCAACTGAAGCTACTTTCTTGTTTCTTAGCCTTTGAACCTAATGGTCCAGTATTTCCACCGGAACCTTCTCATAACTAAGGCTGTCTTTCACACCTACACTCTCCACTGGAACAACTAGGGTTGGATCCCCCAAACACTTCTTTAAGAGCGATACATGAAAAATAGGATGAATGGAAGCTAATTCTGAGGGCAACTCCAATTCATATGCCACCTTGCCAACCCTCTTCACAATTCGGTACGGGCCAACATAATAGGGATTAAGTTTTCCTTTCTTCCTGAACCTCATCACTCACTTCATGGTAGACACCTTTAGAAATGCCTAATCAGCAATTTCAAACTCAAGTTCCCTCATTCTCACGTCATCATAGGACTTTTGGCGACTTTGAGCTATTTTCAACCTGTCCTGTATGAGCTGAACTTTCCCCATGGCCTCGTGGACTGAATCTGGTCCTATCATTGCTGCTTCATCGAATTCAAACCAACCAATAAGCGATCTACATCTATGCCCATAGAGAGCCTCAAACAGAGCAATCTGAATGCTGGAATGGTAGCTATTGTTATACACCAACTCAATAAGAGGTAAATGCTCATCCCAACTACCTTTAAAGTCAATCAAACACGCTCTCAATATGTCCTCGAGAGTCTAAATAGTCCGCTCTGCCTGACCATCGATTTGCGGATGAAATGCTATACTGAGCTTGACTTGAGTACCAAGTCTTCTTTGAAATGATATCAAAAAGTGAGAGGTAAACTGAGTACCTCTGTATGATATGATAGACAAGGGCACTCCATGTAACCGAACTAGATTTCAAATGTACAATTTGGCATAATCCTTCACTGAATCGGTGGTTTTGACAGGTAAAAATGAGCAGGTTTGGTCAACATGTCCACGATCACCCAAATGGAGTCATACTGTCGACGAGTGCGAGGTAATCCTGTGATGAAGTCCATATTGATCTCCTCCCACTTCCAAGTAGGAATGCTGATGTCCTAAAGTACACCCCTATTCTCTGATGCTCTACTTTCACTTGCTGACAGTTTGGACACCTAGCAACAAATTCAGCGATGTCCCTCTTCATACCATTCCACCAATAGACTTCCTGTAGGTCACGATACATCTTGGTGGAACCTAGATGTATCAAATATCTAGAATCGTGAGCCTCATGCAACATCTAACTTCTCAAATCATCAACGTCCGGGACACACAAGTGACCTTGATATCAAAGCACACCATCTCCCCCTTTGGAGAAGACCTCTACCTTCTGATTCTGAACAAATTCCTTTAACTTTACCAAAATGGTGTCCTCTTCTTGTCTTTCTTTCACATCAGACACCAAGGATGATTCTGACCCGTTCTGAACTATAACACCACCATCAGTCGAGTCAACTAAATGAACTCCCATCTGTGCAAGTCGATGCACATCCTTCACCAACTCCTTCTTTCCCTCATCTACATGGGACACACTCTCCATAGAGAGTCTACTAAGTGTGTCTTCCACCACATTGGACTTACCCAGATGGTAAAGGACACTCATATCATAATCCTTGAGTAGCTCCAACCATCTCCTTTGGCGTAGATTTAGATCCTTCTGGATAAACACATATTGTAGACTCTTATGGTCCATAAGCACATCTACATGGACCCCATACAAATAGTGTCTCCAAATCTTCAATGCAAATACCACCGCCGGTAATTCAAGATCATGGGTCCGGTAATTCCTTTCATGAACCTTCAGCTTCCTAGAAGCATATGCTATAACTTTACCATGTTGCAATAATACACAACCAAAGCCGATCCTAGAAGCATCTTAATACACAAAAAACCCAGCAGTACCCTCAGGTAGGGTTTACACCGGTGCTGAGGTAAGTCGAGTCTTCAACTCCTGAAAGCTCCTTTCACAAAAATTCGTCCATTGGAATTTCACTTTTTTTTGGGTCAATTTGGTCAATGGCGCTGCACTTGATGAAAAACACTCAAGAAACCTCTGATAGTAGCCAGCTAAACCCAAGAAGCTCCTGACATCTAAAGGATTCACCGGTCTAGGCCAATTCTTCACTGGTCTTTTGAGAGTCCACCTGAACACCCTCACTAGACACCACATGGCCCAACAATGCCACTGAGTTCAACCAAAACTCACAATTGCTAAATTTGGCATATAGTTGGTGAACGTTGAGAGTCGTAGTACCACCCTCAAATGAGCGGCATGATCCTCCTCGCTCCAAGAGTATATCGGGATGTCATCAATAAATACGATCATGAACATATCCAAGTATTGCTTGACCATCCTTTTCATCAAGTCCATAAAAGTTGTAGGAGCATTCGTTAGTCCAAAATACATCATTACAAACTTGTAATGACCATACCACGTCCTGAAGGCTATCTTCGGGATGTCACTCTCCCTAACTCTGAGCTGATGGTACCCGAATCTAAGATCTATCTTCGAAAAGAACTTAGCATCCTGAAGCTGGTAAAAAAAATCATCAATCTTGGGAAAAGGATACCTATTCTTGATGGTGACCTTGTTCAATTGTCGATAATCAATACACATACGAAGAGAACCATCTTTCTTTTGGACAAAGAGAACTGGTGCACCCAATGGGGATTTTCTCGGTCTGATGGAGCCATTTCTTAAGGAGGAATAGATATAGGCTGCATATCAAGAAGAAGGTCAATACCAAAATCAATCTCCCGCTCGGAAGGAATTCCCGGTAGGTCTTTTGGGAAAATTTATGGATACTCACATACTACTGCAACTGACTGGATAGTCGGGGTCTCAGAAGTGAAATCCTTAACCCTAACTAAATGGTACATGCAACCCTTGGAGATCATCTTTATGGCCTTAAGATAGGAGATGAAACGACCTACAGGCACAACTGAACTACCCTTCCATTCTATGACTGGCTCACTCGGAAATATGAACTTTACTGCCCAGGTTCTACAATTAACTGAGGCATAACATGAAAATAGCCAATCCATGCTGAGGATAACATCAGAATCAATCATGGCTAACTCTACTAAATCTGCTAAGGTGACTTTCTAAAGGACTGTGACCAGGCAACTTCTATACACCCATCTAGATACAACTGAATCACCTACTAGAGTAGAGACTTAGAAGGGTTCTGATAATATTTTGGGACTAACTCCGAAACTATGAGCCACATAAGGTGTCATAAAAGACAAGGTAGCCCCTGGATCTAACAAAGCATATACATTAAGTTGGAAAACTCGCAACATACCACTGACTACATCTGGGGAGACCTCCTTCTCCTGGCGGGATGATAAGGCATAAAATATATTTTCGCACCGTCCGCCACATGTGCTAGTAGAAGCCCCCTGCTGAGCGGGGGGAGCTGGTGGAGCTGCTGAACTAGAAGCTAGAGTACGGGCTCCACCGTTGCCTGATCTAGCCGATGGGCGATCTCTAAGCTTGTGTCCGGGTTTTCCACACCCAAAACAAGCATCTGAACTAACTAGACACCTCCCTGGGTGGTTCTCACTGCACTTCATACAGTATCGCAGTCCGACAATCCCTGACCAAGGAGTCTGCTATCCCGTGTACAAACCTGCTCACACGGGCTCTCTGATTCGCCACTAACTCAGGCGCATATCTGGACAGACTTGTGAACTCCAAGAAATACTCCTGAACCATCATCTTTCCCTTCTTGAGATTCACAAACTCGGCCGCTCTCATCTCCTTCATCTACCAAGGGAAAAATAAATCAAGAAAAGCGGCGTGGAACTTGTCCCAACTGATAAGGCCTGCTCCGACTTCCCTACCCTCCTTCCACTGTTTGAAACAAATGTGTGCGACTCCCTTCAACTGATATGAGGTCAAGTTGGCACACTCCTTTCCAGTCACCTCTATAATCTGGGTGATCTTTAGAATATCTTCACTGAAATCATGTGGATCCTCGTCCACCTTCGATCCAAGGAACTCGGGAGGCTTCATCATCAGAAAGTCTCTAACCCTCGCTGCTGCAGAATTCTCGTTCTTCGGGACATGTGATACCAGCTTGCTGGTTGATTTGGGCGGTCAAGGCCTATGCTAGCATCTGAATGGCTACCCCGAATTCAGCATGGGCAACCAGCTCCGGTGCATGGTGCTTAGGGGCTGGTGGGGCTTGTTGGTGCTCGTCTCTATTGCCATCCCCCTGGCCATTTCCATCTCCATTTCTTCCGATGTTTACTCTATGGGGAGGCATGATTCTACAATCATGAATAGCACGAGTTAGGAAGATATAGAGAAATTTCACCTCACGACATAGATCATGAAAGAAGGGAACATTTCCTAAACGTTTCATAGCCTTTTCGTCATAAGTGTGGCGTGCTTCACACCTATGAAAAAGACTCTACTTAACGCAGTTTTTAGATACCCTAGGACATTTCAAACCTATTACTCTGACACCAAGTTTGTCACAACTCAAACATAGGCTCGGATCAAGACACGAGACAAGGAGCCCCGTGAAACTCCAAGTCGACCCTTGGCATGAACGTACATCTAACTCAATCAAGTAAAGTGGAAGACTTAACATAATAAACATGGAAGGAATTCGAACATAACATAACAGTCTGAATATACAACCAACGTCTAAGGCTGAATACAATCTATTGTATGAAAAGCCTCTAATTCTGATGAGTTGATGGGACAAAACCCCAACTAACTCTCTAAGTCTGGAAACTGAAAGTACAAGATAACGGATAATGAGTAGTCTTTGAGAGATAAGCATGCTTGAAATATGTGAATTGGCCATGAAAGTAAGGCCCGTGTGTCAGCCATAATCATAAATTAGTACGTGGAATATACTGAGTATGCAAGGTAGGTAAAACAAATATTTTAAATATATAAAAATTCATAAGAGTAGGACAACATGATCATAACATAAATATCATAATGCAACATAAGGCTCAAGGGTTTCAAAACATTCGTAAGTCATTTATAATCATGCTCATGGGAGAAAAGCTTTATTAAACATGACTTGAGCCAAGTATATAATCATAACTATACATAAATCATGAGGAACAATGGGAGATTCTTATAACCGACATACCTCATATGAGCACAAATGGAGCCAGACCTATAAACCCCTAGTCAGGAGGGTGTTCTTACTTGTTCAAGGGTAGAACCATAAAAGAGGTGTGATATCACAACAAGAAGTACCATTTGGGAAAGGGGGCAGTAACATGGATGTCCCATCGGGGCTATGTTGGCCCGTAGTTCTGAGACTTGGGGCATGCTTGGACCCCGGGTCTAATCGGTGTTAAATACTACTCCCAAAACGTATATAGTGCTCATAGGATAATATACATGAGATTTATAGGCTAGTTAAAATCATGATAATCATAAGCATGCTTGAAATATGTGAACTAGCCATGAAAGTAAGGCCCGTGTGTCGTCCATAATCATAAATCATAAATCATGAGGTTCATGCATATTTGTAAAACATGTATATACTTGATATTCATAAATTCATGATGATCATTTGAGAAAAATCATATCATAAGTCATAAATCATGATGGGTTAATGAACATCAACATCAAAGTAGAATCATAACTTGAACTTCCATAAAACATGCATAATTGGGCATAGTTTTTTAGAGATATAAATCCATAAGTTTATAATTGAAATAGTTTTAAAATCTTCCCATGATTCATAGAATATAAATTGATACATGAAGGAGATTAACCCATATATAGATCAAAGGATTGCATAATAATTGGGATAAAATCCCATAAAATTATCAATAGAATTTCATGAATTAGAGAGAGCTTGGGCATGGGTGTGAACAAATTCACCCATTCATAAACCTACATACCTGAGATGGACTGATTTCACCACTCCCTTGATTTCCCAATGAAGAATTGAGAAAAAACTTGAACGAATTAAGCTTGATCACCTCCTTAGCTCTCGTGGCCACCAATCATCGAGTACACTGCCAACATTTCCCCAGGGCTCATCATGGGACACTGCACAAGTTGTTTCCGGTGACCATGACTCGTGGTCTTCACTACCCAAAAATCATCAACACTTAGCCAATCCTGACTACAGCTGACTCAACAAGTCGTGGGGTTTGACCATAACTCGTGGTCATGCCCGTGGTGACCCCAAATTACAAATTTCCAAACTCAAGTCCTGCACCTTACCATGAGTCACTTCACAACTTGTGGTCTACCACTGGGTCACAGAACGACTCATTCTGTGACTCGGTGTAGAATTCTCAGTTTTCTATATTTCAACTCATAGGTCTGATCTTAGGGTTTCCGGGGCATTACATCAATGCACTTACGAAGTGAACCATCCTTCTTCTGAACAAAGAGAACTGGTGAAACCCACGGGGATTTGCTAGATCTGATGTAACCCTTGTCTAGTAGATCCTTCAACTGTTCTTTCAACTCCTTTAGCTCAGCTGGAGCCATTCTGTAAGGAGGAATAGATATAGGCTGCGTATTAGGAAGAATGTCAATACCAAAGTCAATCTCCAACTCAGGAGGGACTCCGGGTTTAGTTCATTTGGGAACACCTCCAATTACTCACACACTATAGGAACTGAATGGAGAGTCGGGGTCTCGGATATAGCATCTTTAACCCGAACTAGATGGTAAACACAATCCCTAGAAATCATCTTTCTGGACTTAAGGTAGGAAATAAAGTAACCTACAAGCACATCTAAACTACCCCACTCTAGGATTGACTCACCCAAAAACTAGAACTCTACGCACGGGTTCTACAATTCACTGAGGCATAACATGCATGTAGCCAATCCATGCCAAAGATAACATCAAAATCTATCATGTCTAACTCTATTAAATCTGTTGAGGTGACCTTTTAAAGGACTATGACAGGGCAATTTCTATATACCTATCGAGCTATAATTGAGTCACGATTGGAGTAGAGACTAAGAAGGGTTCTAATAGGATTTCAGGATTGACTCTGAAACTACTAGCAACATAGGGCGTCACAAATGACAAGGTAGCTCCATGTTCTAGCAATGCATAAACATCAAGATAATATACTCATAACATACTAGTGACCATATCTGGGGGCCTAAAACCTGTTCTGATGCTAACATACACAAATGACAAGCTAGCCCCATGTTCTTGCTCCTGACAAGACGAGAGGGCCTAAAACCTGTTCTGATGCTAACCAACACCTGCACTAGTGGATGCACCTTGCTGAGCTGAGTGTGCTGGTGGAACTGGTGACTAGGTCTCGACCTCTACCATGTCCCTATTTAGCGCAGGATAATCTCTGAGCATATTCCCAGGCTTCCCACACCCGAAACATGCACCTGAACCTGCTAAGCACTCCCCAGGGTGCTTCCTACCACACTTGCTGCAAACTAGAAGACTAGGCTCTCCTGGCCTGCTCCCCTGACCTCTAAAGCCTGATTTCCTTCTCCGCAGCTCGCGCCGAGATCTAGATGGTACACTAGCTGGCAAAGGCACTGGAGCTAATATTCTCTGACGAGATTGCTGACGATGCCTGCCACTAGGCCTCTGCCAGGGAAACTCAATACTGCTCGTCCTAGCCCTCTTGGCCTCTCTCTCCTTATCCTTCATCTGATCCGCATCCATCTGTTGGGCGTATATGACCAATCGAGAGAAGTCCAAGTCACTGTTTAGCATCGCCTTCCTACACTCCTTGACCAGTGAGTCGGACACCCATACACAAATTTATTCATTCGGGACCTCTAGTCTGCCACCATCTCCGACGCATATTTGGACAGCCGGATAAACTCCAAGGCATACCCTTGAACCGTTATATCATTTTGCTTCAAATTGACGAACTCCACCACCTTCGCCTCCCTCAACTCCCTAGGGAAGAATCTGTTAGAAAGTTGTCATGAGCTCATCCTAGCTCACGGAAACTGCGCCTACTGCTCTACCGTCCCTCCACTGACGGTACCAAATATAAATAAACCCCTTTAGCTAATACGAGGCTAAGTTTGTGGTCTCTTCTCCTGTAACCCCCAAAATCTGGGTGATATTCTATATCTCCTCCAAGAACTGATGTGGATCCTCATCCACTCTCGACCCAAGGAACTCAAGGAGATTCATCCTAAGGAAATCCCAAACTAGGGCTGCCACTACGCTCCTATTCTGAGAAACATGGGCCACTGCCTGCTTGTTGAACTGAGCGGTCAAATCCTGGACCAACATCTGAAAAAAAGCCTTAAATTCAGCATGAGAGACCTGCTCTAGCACATGATCCGCTAGGGATGGTAGGGCTTGTTGGTGGCCATCTCTATTACCATTCTCATGGCCATTTCCATTTTCGTTCCTTCTTTCGTTAACTCGGTGGGGAGGCATGATTCTCCAAACACGTATAGCACGAGTTAGAAGGATAGTGAGATACTTCATCGCACGACATAGATCATGATATAAGGGAAATTTCCTAAAACGCTTCATAACCTTTTTGTCATAAGTGTGGCGCGCTACACACTCATGAAAAAAGACTCTACTTAGCGTGGCTTTCAGACACCCTAGGATACACTGAACCCTTGCTTTGATTCTAAGTTTTTCATGACCCGAACCAGGCCCATATCTATACATGAAACCTAGAACCATAAATGGATCCAAGTCAACCCATGGAATGAACATGAAAGCTATAGCTCAACATACACCAAGAGAAAAACTATATTCTGAAATAGCAGAAGTCTGAGTAGTAAAACATTTAAACAACGGAAATCTCAAAACACTGAATCTGAAGCTGGATATACAAACTATATCTAAAAAGCCTCTAACATACTGAAGAGCTGATGGGACAACACCCCCAACTAGCTCACTATAAGTCTGAAACTGAAAATGACAATAGCTCAACTATCTAATGGTCCTCGAAGGATGAGGACTCACCAACAAGTTGTTTGGGCTGAACTCTAGAAACTGGCTAGCGGCGAGACTGAATCTGAACGTCTGAGCCTGTATCATGAAACAAAACAATATAGAGTATGCGGTCAGTACTTTGAATGTGCTGAGTATGCAAGGTAAGTAAAATAGTCTAAGCAAGTAAAACTAAGATCATGCATGTGTTAAATCATAACATCATAAGATTCTATGAGTAAAGGCTATATACTGATATCTGAAAAATATGAATAGACGTAACTGAAATAAGTACATATGGCTTTCCATATATGAAATCATAGTTAAAAACTCATAAACTGATCCTTGGACCAAACCTTCTGAAAACATGATATAATATTCTATAGAATATGCATTATTGAAATCATGAGGAACAATTGGAGACTCGTCTTAACCGACAACCACCATGTATGAACGCATGATGATCCCACGTCTTGCCCACATGGAGGAGAGCCATCCTAAGCCTTGCCAGGGCGAAGGATTAAGTAAGTATGATATCAAAATGTGCCCTTGGTATGGGGAAATGATCTCTTAATAGGCCCCAAAGTATACCTACGTTGGCGCATAGTTCATGAGACTGGGAAACCTTGGAACCATAGCCTACTCGGTGCTTAATACTACTCACAAAACATATATATTTCTCATATAGTCATAGATCAAAACATAACTTGAATCTTAACATATGGGAAGTCTCGACTCCAAAACTTGAGATAACTGAACTTATTAGCGTTGGCGAAATCATGAAATCTTGCTTAACTTGAGTGGGTGTGCCTAAATCTTAACATCATGCTTGCATGAAATAGACATGATAAGAAAAAACATAAATATATTCATGTGTAATTTGTAAACATTCATACATGCTAGATATTTCATCATACTTGGAAACATAAATCATAAACTCAAATTTTCATGAAACTTGCATAATTGGGCATCATGTTCTTAAAAATTGAAGTCATGAATTGTAATCAAAATAGGAATAAAACTTGCCCATGAATCTTAAAACATCATTTAAAACATGAACGGAATTGACCAAAGAATTAAACATAGAGAATTTCATAAATTGGGGTAAGACATCATAGGATCATACACTTGAATTCATGAACTTGAGATGAGATTTAGGAATGAGAGTGAAGGGAATCTCTCATTCATGACCCTATATACCTGGGTAAACTGATTCAACACTCTTCCTTGAAAGCCCAAGAGATTTGGGGAAGAACTTGAAGAATTCTATATTTGATCTCCTTTGGGATTCTTTAATCTTGCATGTATGGGGAGAAAATAGGTTAGAATAAGATAAAACCTCTTAAAATCCTCCAAAACTAAGCTTAAAACGATGTAATTTAGGGCTTAGGAGCCTAGGAATTATGGAAATTCCCTTATTCAATTCGTAGAAAATTTGCTCACTGCCAAAGCAATGACTCACACCACGAGTCATACCCTGATACCATGACTCATGGGTTCCTTGCTACCACTTCTTCATCCCTGAGATTTTGGAGTTTTCCATAGGTCGCACAACAACTCGTACCACCATCTCACGAGTCATTGGACCTATCTATTACCATAATTGGGAAAAATTTTCTGTTCCTTCCTACGAGGTTGAGTAACGATTTGTTGTTTCTCATAATGGGTCGTACCTTGACCCGTACCTTCCAACCCTGTTACCACAAATCTAACCAAATGAGTCTTTACAACGATCTGTGGTGTCACGCCCTGCCTTGGGAGGCATAACTGGCACCTGGTGCCCTACTAGGACCTGGACTACTGGACTACTGAGCCTAAGCACTTCTGATGTCAGGCTGGCTCTAATTCTGGATTTATGAAAACAACGGGATATATAACGTTTGTGAATACAGCCTCCGGCCGACTAGGCCTATAGCCACCTGTAGGAATATAACAACTAACCAGAACAACTGAGCATAAGGGAACCTATGCGGGCCGACAAGGCCACCAT
>JACEIK010006783.1:17875-34215 GCA_018107945.1 Datura stramonium | reverse complement strand
GGCCTTTTTCTAGCATGTATGACTTTCAAATACTCTTAACCAACACGCGAATAGGCCATCTATGTGTCGAGAATTTTACGGGGTGTAACAGTCCTTTTCTCAACTTTTACAACTGCTACTTTTCCTTCTTTTTAATGTTTCTCACTCCTTCACTCTTTTGGATTTTTTTTCTTACGCGCTTAGGAATTTTGGATCAAATTCAGGGATGATGAAAGAAAAAAGGATTAAGCTTATGTTGTAGCTATGAAATAATAGGATTAAGGCTCAATGGGGCTCACTAGGATTCAACATTAAATGTTTGGTAAAGTGAGGGATAAAAATTAGGTTTATTCAAAGAAATGCCTAAATCATCTCCTACAGCCCACATCCTTCATTTCGTTTTAAATACACACTAGGAAAGTTCTAGAAACTCCACAATAGCATGGAATATTCGAAAAACTTACACTCACAGCACATGTTCAATTCAAGACACATTCCATCGACTCTTAACTCAGCTAATCACAAGAATTCAAAATTAAGCTTCAATCACTTTGAGTCAAATTCAAGAGTCTAGGTGTCTCAAACAAAGTTATACACTTCTTACATGCTTCAACACTAACCACACTTGTATCCTACAATCATGTATAGCACATATAAAGAACATAAAGCAACCAATTAGCTACGGGTTCAAAAATTGAAACCTATTGACTAATTTTCCTCAAGACGGTCGTCATCCATCCATCGTCGGAAATAGTCTCTAACTATGAATAAAAACATTATATATAGAAAACAAAAAAAAAATTATTATTCAGTTTGAAGACCCCCGTCGGAAAAGAATTGACAAGAAAAACCCACGGGTGGGTGAATCATGCTCAAATCGAAAATGTTCCTTTAACGAATACTTATCAAGCACTAAATTCACCCAAAATCATAAAGCACAAAATTTTTATATTTCCCTCACCACACACTTAAATCATGCTTTGTCCTCAAAGCATCTAATCCAAATTCAAAAGGGTAAGAAATACTCCCTGAGGCCTCTAGGCCTAGCTAAAAGCATGTTTTTCTTTCTTTGAACACGTGGGTATTCAACCCCACACTTTTCCTCTTTCATGCTTCTTAGCTTCCTCCTTGCTGGGTATTCAGACTTCCCCTGCATCTTTGCTTAAATCTCCACCAAAAACAACAACAAGATGAAAATAAACAAAATCACACAAATACAAGAAATTAAAATGGTACCTGTGGTACCCTTGGGTTGCCTCNATGTTAATAGCAGGGATTTGGTGCACATACTTGTCCTATATTAAAGAGTGAAACTCTTTCATCTTAGCAAATTCAGCTCAAGAACAAAAAAGGAATCATTTAACTGAAACTTTGTGTTGGTAACTCTGAATTCATTCTTTTCTAATCTCAGTCGTTGTTTTATCCTGATATTTATCTGCAAGATGCCTAGCCCAGTTGGTTGCTGTAGTTACTACATTATGCTTACTTTCACGTAACTATAAATGACTTCTTTGTTTGTTCTTCCATGGCACTCAACATATAGCAAGCTTAGTACACAATCCAGGACCTGCATATATGTTATGCTTATTAAATGTCAACAGAGTGGAAATGTTAATAGGCGCCAAAAGTTTTGAGGATACTTCAACTACCTGACTGCTTCTTTCTAGAACAGACTCAAGGAGCACTAAGTCAATTGATTCCTATTAGGAAAAGTGCTTTCCAAAGTCAACCCATTATTCTCCTTATATAATCTAATCAATTCAAGGAGCACTAAGTCAAATGATTTTCATGACAAATTTTAAGCCAGCACAGGATGTTACTCTTATGGATTAGTACCTGTTCATAATCACAATTTCCCTACACATTAGAGATAATTTTTTATATTCTTTAGGCCTATCTTCTCTTGGTTGTATCCTACAAAATTAGTGCTGAAGTACACATGTGGCTTAACAAATGCAGACACTGGTTGGTTCTGTTTTTATTTGACCAGAAATTGCATAACTTATGACCTTCCTATCGATAAATGAAACTGAAGAAATATTCCAACTTATCCAAATTTCTATTATTCAAATAATAATGTTCCTAATTTTGACCATTATATAGTTACTGTATAAGTCTTCAACTACAGCACCAACTTGTATCCTGGGCCATCACTTTAGTATTATGGACGATCAGATATGCTTTTTATATCAATCATTGGAATGCTGACAACAACTTGTTGGTTCAACACCAAGAAATGTGTCCAGGTGGTCCCTAGCTCTACCTTCAAGAAGATGAGGTTTCCATCTGTTGTTTGTTGTGAATATCAGTGGGACCTTCTGCTTTTAGGCATAGTTTCAAAGTCCAAATAGTTTGATAATTAGTTGGAAGACATAACCATATGTTATTTCATGTGCTATTGTCTCTAAACAGTGCTGCACCAAAACTCAACCTCGCAAGTAGTCTTTAACTGGTGCCCACAATAATGCATATCAGTAGGATTCTACAACTTGTCGTTAGCCTATATAAACACATAGATAGAAGGGTTTACCATAACAGCTCTCACCAAAACCTGAAATCATACAAAGCTTTCCTCTGCTTTCAAAGTCCTTACAAGTTCTTCCCTTCCTTATTTGCTCATTTATATTGAACTAATAGACCATGGCTATCCGTATGCCTCGTATAATCAAGAAGTCTTCTACAGCTGGAGACGTTCCGAAAGGCCATTTTGCTGTTTATGTAGGGGAGAAGCAAAAGAAGAGATTTGTAATCCCCATATCATTCTTGAGCCAACCTTTATTTCAAGACTTGCTTAGTCAAGCCGAGGAAGAATTCGGGTTTGATCATCCAATGGGCGGTGTCACAATTCCCTGTAGCGAAGATGTGTTCATTGATCTTACTTCTCTCTTGAATAGGATCTGAGGATTTTCCTTTCACAATTTTGTAAAGAACTAACCTTGATTTCCAGTTTGTACATTAGAAGAGTTCGGAAACACACATCATTTATACCATATCTGTGAAAATCAGATAGAGGGGACTACTGTCAGGTGAAACAGTAGATCCCAGTTGAATGTAATTTTCAATAGTTTAGCAAATGAAATCTTTTTAAAGTCATTATTTATCCAATTGGGTTTAACAGTAATCTTATTGAACAAAGTTGTTTACATGATTTTATACTCTCCATAACATGGTAATTGAGCTTTTGAAGTGCTAAAGTCTATATTAATTAACTATAAAGAAGCTATGTTATCTGTTGCCTGAAATATATTTGGACAACAAAGAAAAGCTTATATCCGCCTAAATAATCTCAACATATTAGTAGATGGAACTCCATCGGAAATTTTCGTTCTCTGCTCTTAGAGAAATAAATCTCTGGCTTGATTTATCAGAAGTTCTCTCTATAAGATGAATAACTTGGGACAATTCTGGTCTGCTAAGTTGATTAAATCATCAGATTAGAGGACTTATGACATGAGGATCAAAAATTGTTTTAATTTAAGCCAACTTGTTTCTAAAAGAATTGATTAGTACAACTGTATTTTCTCTATGGTTCCCTAAAATAGTGGCTATGTAGATAGTAACTAATGTTTCTTGTTTGCAAGTTACTGAATACAAACCCATAACCTTATGTGTTTCACATAATCCAATAAAATATATTTTTTCCACCTAAGTTTAAAAGTCTTCCTCATAATTGAATTTTCGTAATTATGCATCAGATGTTGGTTCTTTTAAGAATTCCAAACATCAGATGTTTTGTTTGTTATAATCTTAGAAAGAGCTCCTAAACCTCCACATATAAATTAGATGTTTTTAACAAAGAATTGTGATATTTTTAAAAAGATGATATAATGAGTAACCAATTATTCTGGATTAAGTTCGGGAACGAGCTAGGAAACAACTGAAACATCCCACTTTCCTTTGTTCTATCAGTATGTTGTGATTATATTCCATATTTTTCAAGTAAATGCTTACTTGGAAACCATGTTAATGACAAGAAATGTTTAGGTGTATATATAGACATGAATAATTGCAACTAGGCTATATCTCTTCTCTTGCAACTAGGCTAATCAAAACTATGTTCCAAATTCCAACTTCAGGCAAAAGGTAGAGCCTAATGTATTGATCTAATATGGCCTTAAGATATCAATAGTTTGACAATTTGTTGGAAGGCAAAACCATGTTACTTCAGATGTTACTGTCTTCTGCTGGTGCTGACGAAATAACTCTTCACTATCAGCAGGATTTTCTGAGTTTCCATTTGGCCTATAAACGCATTCAAAGAGGGGTGTGTCTACCACCACAGCTCTCAACAAAACTTGAAATTACTCAAACCTTTCTCTGCTTTTAAGGTCTTAGTAGTTCTTGTTTTCCTTCCTTTGCTCATCTGTACTAAAACAAAAGTATCATGGCTATTCGTGTTTCTCGTATGATCAAGAAGTCTTTTACAGCTGGAGATGTTCCCAAGGACCACTTTGTTGTATATGTTGGGGAAAATCCAAAGAAGAGATTTGTGATCCCCATATCATTCTTGAGCCAACCTTTATTTCAAGATTTGCTTAGTCAAGCTGAGGAAGAATTTGGATTCAACCATCCAGTAGGTGGTCTCACAATTCCTTGCAGCCAGGACGTCTTCATTGACCTTACATCTCGATTAAGGCAATGAAAAAGAATTGCTTTTACAATTAGTAGAGTAGAAAAGCAGGATACACAATCTGTACAGAGAAAACACTTCTTTGATGTTAGAATGATTAGAGCTACCACTGTTAGACTAGGTAGATTAGTGAACTTTACCTCCACAACAACTCATTTGTGAGTCCATGTCAAAGATACAATTGACTTACTTTTTGCTACTTGAAAGAACTTGAAGTATTGAACCTTTTAAATTGATGGTTCTATTTAGTTCGTATTAAAAAAATTTCTCCTTATGATTCCATAATTCCTCTCATAGAATATTTGTGCTCAAGTTTCATGTGTTGCCAACCATTATAAGCCAGAATCAAGTCTAAATGGCCCAAACTGGTCATATTTTCATGTTAGTCAAAGGATGAGTAGAATTGAGATTTAATATGGAACTATGCGGATGTTAGCACGGTATGGTGACTCTAGCTCAATATGTAAAGAACTGCAGCTTTTGGGAAGCAACAATTCCAACTGAGTGTTATAAGAAAACTAAATGATGTGATAAAATTTATGTTACTAAGATCCTTCAAATGCGTTGATGTTGCCGAGCTAAACATGCCTGACATAGATATTGGTTTTAATGTGGATTCTGCAAAATACTCTTAAAATTAGTAAAAAAAACTGCAGATTCTGCACACTTGTATTGGAGTGTTCCTGCAAACTAGTCAGTGTAACTTGAAGATAAAAGCTACATGTTTGTCCAATGGCTTCCTAATAGTATGTGAAGAAAGAAAGTGAACCGCTCTTTGTTTTCTGGAAGTCCCAAACCACTGATTAAAAATGTGAATGAACTCATTTCTGATTGCTAGAGCATACCTGGATACATTCAAGTCAACCATCTTTCATGTGGAATAAGCCAATGTTTTACCTGCCAGATTAGAGTAACTTCCTTAACATACAGCTTTTGTTTCCAGTGACCTACACACATCTAGCTTGAATGTGGTTTTCCTTGTTCTTATATGGCTAAAACTTCATAATTATCTCAGGATATAAGATATTAGCGTTTTAGTGCAGGAATAAAATGGTCCTTTGGTTCATGTACTGGTGTTTATAGTTGATCCAATTCTAATATCGAGAGAGCTACTCACAGATCGCCTTTTGACTCGAGGAGCTCCTGGCAGGCTGTCACACAAGTTAAAAGTGTTCACATGCCAAGTTGTCTGCTTTGTCTTTCTAGCATACCTGAAATCCACGTATGAATTCTGTCCAATCTATTATAGAAAAGGATAACGGTTAGCTCATATTTTCGATTAAGTTCAGCACCAAGTTAGGAAGCACCTGGAACATCCCACTTTCCTTGTTCTATTGGTATGTGTGATGCATATTCCATTTTTTTTAGAATAAGTGCTTTCTAGAATATCAAATTAACCACAGGAAAGTATGGGTGGATATTTTAGACATGAATAATTACACTTGACTACATCTCTTCCTTAGCAATAATTATGAGTCATGCTATGTTCCAAGTCCAAGAAAAGGTAGGGCCTGTTGTCTTGAACTAACATGACCTAAAGTCACCAATATTTTGGTGATGAGTTGGAAGGCAAAGCCATGTTATTTCAGGTGATATTGTCTTCTGCTGGTTCCGACAGAGTAACTCTTCACCACTGGTTAACAGGATTTCTCTGAGTTGCCATTGTCTTATATAAACACATTCAGAGGGTGCTTACTACCACAGCTCCCAGCAAAACTTGAAAGTATTCAAAGCTTTCTCTCTTTTGAGATCTTTAGTAGTTTGTTCTTTCTTTTCTCATCAGTACTAAAACTAAAACATCATGGCTATTCGTATGCCTCGTATTATCAAGAAGTCTTCCACATATGGAGATGTTCCCAAGGGATATTTTGCTGTGTATGTTGGAGAGGAGCAGAGGAAGAGATTTGTGATCCCCATTTCATTCTTGAGTGAACCTTTATTTCAAGACTTGCTTAGTCAAGCTGAGGAAGAATTTGGCTTTGATCATCCAATGGGGGCTGTCACAATTCCCTGCAGTGAGGGTTTGTTCATTGATCTTACTTCTCGCTTGAGGAAGTGAGAAAGAAACCAGTCGCAATTTTTTACACAATTTTGTATAGTTGTAAACCAGGATCTCCACTGTGTACAGTTCAAAGTTGGAAGATACACTAGGTAGACTAAGGACACATTTTTCTACTTCAAAAGAAATTGAAGTAATGAACCATTTTACTGATATGATTCCATTCTATTCCATATATTGATGTGACCAATTCATTGCAATAGAAACTTTTTGTTCAAGTTTCATGGTTTGCTAATCAGAATGAGCTAAAATCTAATCCTCTAAAGTGCATAACCCATTCAATTGATGACATCATGGTCACTCAACATGTACTAGAGCTGCAGCAATGTGGAAGTACTGAGTGGAAATGAATGCAAAAGAAAATGGACGTAAATTAATGAACTCTTAATAAGATATATGAACATTAACTCAAATTTCTGCCAATAACAAGGTTATGACAGACTCTAATTTAATGGAGATTTGGAAAATATTGACAAAGACATGTTAATAGCCAGTAAACATTTCTATTCTCTACTATTTGCAAACATTTCTCGAAATCTTAACACGGGTAATTCTAATATGGAAAGTTGACCTTACGTGATGACAGCATGAGGGACCAAAACAGGAAGTCAGATATTGCAGTAAATTTATTTCTTATTGTAGTGTTGTAGATTCAAACCTCAATTACTGATAAAAAAAAAGAAAAGTCAAACTCTCAATTAGTTCATTTACGACTTAATATATCAGTTGGGACTACCATTATCAACAATAAAACACCTCTGACCTAGTAGTCCAGACCTGAATCATTACAAGACAATCAATCACCCATTGTTATCAATTTGATTTCACAAGATCCTGTGTTCTCTATATTTTCATGAAAAACAGTGGGGCCTGCTGATTTTCAAGAGCAATGGATAAGATCATATCTTTGATGATGAGTTGGGTAGCAGAACCATGTGATACTTCATGTGCTATTGTCAATCAACAGCTCAACAAATGTTTCTTCATTGGTGATTGAATTGTTCTCTCATAGTTATTATATAAATGAACAGAGTTTGCATCATCTGGGGTATGTTCTAGTCCTAATGGATAGTGTTCCTGGACACAAATCATCATAGTGCACCGACTTTTATGAATTCGATTATGAGAGATCCTTCGCTCCATGTATGAAAAACGTAGGACCTAGTGTTCTTGAACTTATATGAGCTAAAGTAATTAATTCATGTCAACTAGTTGGAAGGCATGACTATGTGGTTACTGATATGTCATGTCTTTAACTTATTCCCAACCCAAATGGCTCTACACCACAAATCAGGAGATTTTATGACTCCATTTTCCTATATAAACATATTTGGTGAAGTTGTTCACCACCACAACTCTCCACAAAACTAGAAAATTACTCAAAGCTTTCCTTTTACTTTCATAACCGAATAAGCAAGTCGCTACTTTGCTCATCTTAAGTGAAAGATCATGGCTATCCGTGTTCCTCGTATAATCAAGAAATCATCGACATCCTTGGATGTTCCCAAGGGCCATTTTGCTGTTTATGTTGGGGATAGGCAGAGGAAGAGATTTGTGATACCCATATCATACTTGAGCCAGCCTTCATTTCAAGACTTGCTAAGTCAAGCAGAAGAAGAATTCAGCTTCAATCATCCAATGGGCGGTGTCACAATTCCCTGCTCAGAGGACATCTTCATTGGCATCACTTCTCAGATTAGGATTTATGTATATAGTTGAGATCATTTTTCCTTTTTAGATCTCACAATTTGGTATAACAAAGTAAGAGATCCACATTGTACAGTTGATTAGTTAGAAGCTCAGTCAAGCTTAGCACCAAAAGATTGGTGCTTTCTGACTCATATAGACTAGAATTCAAAGAATACAGATACCATATTCATTTCTTACTACATGTGTTGAAAAGAAAACTTACCTTAAAGTGTTTCGCTTATTTACTTGCCCAAGATATAACTTGAAATGTTGCTTGATTTCTCGGAATAAATTTGGATACTTTGCGTTTTTGATAGGTGCAAATCAAACCTACTTTCATGAACCTTTCAAATTTCCATTTGAACAACCTCTTATTGATCCATTTGAATCACTAAAAAAACTAAAATAGCTTCCTCAATCTCCACTACTTTTTATTCATATGTTATTGGAAATTTGCTGGCTCCCCTTTAGAGCAAATCCTTTTTTGTTATTGATGAAACTGAAAAAAAGATATAAAACCAGTGCGTCTTGATTAATATTTTCAATCCAACACCTTACCCTAAAGGTACTTCTATTTGTTTGCAAATTGCTCTTCTGCTTCTCTAAACTTCAAACAAATCATATATACAAGCCATAACTTGCTTTGCTTTTAAAATCCATTTTCTCCCATATTTGCGAAAATGAGTTCCACGCTCTTGCTCTCAATATCTTCTCGTTCATGTATTCAATCAGGGTAACGTTTAATTGTGTGTATGTGCTCTTGCTCTGTTTGAGTTGTATGTTAAGTCATTGTCCAAGTGATTCACGCCCTTTACAGAATGCAGCCATATTGTTTGACGAAATTCCTGTGAAGAGCACTTCCTGTCAGGCTGCTCTGAAGCTAAGATGTGGATGGGGGCTTTGTACTAGTGAGAAAGATGCCATTTTTAACCGGTACACAGGTGAAAATTTTCTCTTTCAGATGCTTTAAGCTCTTTATTGGGCTCTTTGAATTGGGTAAGCAGGATCATGGATATGTCATTCAAAAAGTTCATGACATGAAACCTGATTTTTCCTTTTTAACAAATTGTTGTTTGAAATGTATGACAAGGCTAGGCCTGTATACACTAAACTTACAGTAGTGATTAGTTTATTTAAGGGCATAGGGATAGGAGTCAAACCAGTTGGTGTGGCATTCTTGACTGCCATGTCAGCTTGTACTCACTCTGGCCAAGTAAATCTTGGGATGTGAGTACTTTGATCAAGTGGCTTGCGGTTGCAGTTCTATACTCAGTCCTGATCACTTTAGTTGTTCAATCGACTTATTTTATTGTGCCGGTGTATGGAAATTAGTTAGCAAGTTCTCAAATTATAAGTACTGCACAAAAGGACAGCGAAGGAAAAGCCATACGATCCTTGATGTACCACTTACTATTAGGATGTTTTTGGGTATCATGATCAGGTACCATTCTCTTTCTTCATCGTATGATCTGAAACCAAATGCTTTTCAATCACAACACTGATTAGGTAGCCTAGCCTTCTGCAATATATACACAAACAATTAAGCAGAACGATAAATGAGTGTGTGATGATAGGATAAAACAGAAGCACTTCTACAATCTCAGTACCATTTCCCAAATCTCCAGATATAAATTATTTTCAACCATTTAGGTTTATAATGCTTAATGATAAATTATCCCATATATTTTGGATCAAGCTATAGACCGAAGCTAAGAAGCACTTGGAATTGGAAATTATGGTCATATAAGAAAATTTATTTACAACAAAACCGTGTTACCATCTATGACTTTTTGGGGATGTGTATCTAGACATAAATAATAACATGGCACAAGTCTTATTTAGCAATTTGATTGTGAGGGATACCTTGTTCTAAGCTCAAAGAGAAGGTAGATCTTGTTGTCCTTGAACTAAGGCCTAATATTAATTTGTCTGCAGACTCTGAACAAAGCTAGGAAGCACTTGGCCTCTCTCACATTACTTGCTGTTTTAGGATAGCAATTGATAACTTCTTATGTCTCCCCGTATGGTGCTTACTATAAATCTAACAGCAATATATGTCCAGGGTTATGTTTAGCTTATTAAATTCACTTCCTCGTCGGGTGCAAAACCATGTGCTTCTCCATGGGTATCTGGTAACCATGTGTGTAGGGGTATAATGGGCAATTTGACAGCAAAAGCAATAAAAAATCCAATATAGAAGATTATTTCTAAAACCACAGGATAATGTTTCAAAATTTAATGTTGGTTCATTAGAACCATATAAAGCAACAGCCAAAACTCCCATTAAGAGAAAAACAGAACCCTTTGTCTCTTGTCTCCCTTTGTCTCTTGTCTAAGGACATATTTTTCTACTTCAAAAGAAATTGAAGTAATGAACCTTTTTACTTCTATGGTTCCATTCTAGTCCATATATTAATGTAATGAATTCATTGCAATAGAAAATTTTGCTCAACTCTCATGGTTTGCTAATCAGAATGAGCTAGAAGCTAGTCTTCTAAAGCAGCATAACTCATTCAATTGATGATATTATGGTCACCTACCATCTTGGTAAAATGATAATTACAGCTTACGGTTTCAAATGAAGTTTGCTGCACTTGGTACTGGCCATCAAATAGTAAGGTATAACTCAAGATGTACTAGAACTGCAGCATTGTGGAAGTACTGAGTGCAAATTAATTAACTCTTAATAAGATATACTATCTATACTTCTCTTGAGGAACTCAAATTTCTGGCAATAATAAGGCTATCGCTGACTCATAATTTGATGGAGATCTGTAAGACAGAGACACAGAGGGACCAAACAAACAAGTTGTCAGATATTTCAGTAAATTTATCTCTAATTGCAGTGTTGTAGAATTCTAACTCTCAAATAGTCTATTATGACTTGGATATACCAGTTGCAACTACCATTGTTAACAGCAAGACATCTCTGACAAAGTGGTCCTGACCTGAAACATTACAAGACAAACACCACATGTTATCAATTTGATTTCTAAAGATCCTCTGTTCTCTATCTTGTCATGGAAAATAGTGGGGCTTGTTGATCTTCAGGCAGGCCTAAAACCATAAATTCTTGAGAATGAGTTGGACAGCAAAGCCATGTGATTCTTCTTGTGCTGTTGTCAATCAACAGTGCAACAAATGCCTCTTCACCAGTGAAATCTTTAATAAGGTTAGCATGTTTTCTCTTGTTCTTCTTATATAAATGGACAACCAGTTTGCATATGTTTTAGTCCTAGAAATCATCATATGGCACCGTTCCATTATTTATGGATTTGATTCTGAAAGATCCTTTGTTCCATGTATAAGAAAAAAGTAGGACCTACTGTTCTTGAACTTATATGAGCTAAAGTAATTAATCATGTCAATTAGTTGGAAACAGGATCATTCGGTAATTGATATGTCATTGTCTTCCACCGATGCCCAACCCAAATGGTTCTTCACCACAAATCAGGAGATTTTATGACTTATCATTTGCTTATATAAACATGTTTTGAGAAGTAGCCACCATCACTACGATTCTCCAAAAAAAACTAGACAACTACTAGATTTTCTTGTGCTTTCAGAATATTTTAGTGATTCTTTCTCTTCATCATTTGCTCGTCTTTATTAAAAGATCATGGCTATCCGTGTTCCTTGTATAATCAAGAAGTCTTCAACATCCTTGGATGTTCCCAAGGGCCATTTTGCTGTTTATGTAGGGGAGAAGCAGAGGAAGAGGTTTGTGATACCCATATCATACTTGAGCCAGCCTTCATTTCAAGACTTGCTAAGTCAAGCGGAGGAAGAATTTGGCTTCTATCATCCAATGGGTGGTGTCACAATTCCCTGCTCAGAGGACATCTTCATCGACATCACTTCTCAATTTAGGATTTAAGTATATAGTTGAGATCATTTTTCCATTTTAGATCTCACATTTTTGTATACCAAAGTAGGAGATCCATCTTGTACAGTTGATTACATAGAAGCTATATGAAGCTTAGCACCACAAAGATTGATGCTTTTTGACTCATAAAGACCAATTTAAAGAATACAGATTCAACATTCCTTCAATCACTAAATGTATCCGAAATTTTATCTTGAAGCATAAAACTTCAGACATTGTTTGATTTCAACTTATACATAAATGTGTTGCTGTATGTTACTTTAATCCGACACTGAGAAAACTATACATCACGTTAGTGCATAAAAGTAAAATCCTTTTGGTTTTTGAATTCTTTTTGTAGGCTAGGTGAAGGGGGTTGTTAAAGAATTTAATAAGTCAATCCGACGCCTTAAGCTCCTTACCTTAAGATTAGTGTAAGTTAGAAGAGTGTGAAAACGGGTTTTTGAGAAGTTGATCATACCATACATTCAATCTAAAATCTTAATGCATTTTATTAGAGATGAGAAGTTTTATTTATTTGTTTGCCAAATTTCAACCAATAACTCTATAAAGGGGTTCTAAACTAATATGCTTGAAGCTAGACCCTTACTCAAAAAATAACCAGATTTTCCCATGCCAAGAACTTGAGTGTCATTGAAGTGTTTCATGCCCATCTAATTATAATGAGTTTTAAGTTACATACAATGGCATTAAAAAAAATTCACTCTATTAGTGCAATTTAACGACTTTAACAAGTTCTGGTTGTTCTTAAATACTTAGAATGTTAAGTTTGTTATAGTAATTCAGATTCCTAGTGAAGTGCTGTTCAAAGTCGACTGTTGTTGGATTATGTAATATGATCAATTCAAGGTGCACTGAGTCAATTAATTTTCTCAACAAATTGAAGCAAGCATGTCGCTTTTGTGGATTAGTACCAGTGTATTATTATAACTTCTCGCCAGCTTCTGGTTGCTGAGGTCCACACATGATCTGCAGTGGCACAATACAAGTACAGAAGTACACACTGGTTGGTTTTGCCATTCTTTGAGCTATGACCTATGACCTTCTTATCGATAAATGAAACTGGAGAAATATTCCATCTTTATCCGATTCTCTATTACTTCCTATAATAATCGTCCAAATTTGACCATTTTATGAGTACTCTCTAAGTTTTCAACTGCAGCACCACTTGGAACCACAAGAGTAAGACAGTAGTGTTTTTTCCCCAAAAAGAGCCAACTTGTATCCTGAGCCATCACTTAAGCACTATGGATGATCAAAGTTTCGTCTAAAATTCTCAGCATATGCCCTCATAGATTCATATTTATTGGTCAATCGTAGAAATTCTGACTACAACTTGTTGATTTAGTATCAAGAAATGGCCAGAGGTGGTCCCTACCTAAACCATTATTCAAGAAGATGACATCTTCATCTGTTCTTTGTTGTGAGCATCAGTAGGACCTTCTGCTTTTAGACTAGTCTCAATATATAAATGGTATGACAATGAATTGGAAGGCAAAACCATGTGATACTTCAGGTGCTATTGTCTTTAATTGGTGCCCACATAATGCCTATTCAATGCACATCTACAACTTGTTATTAGCCTATCTATATAAACACAAACAAAGAAAGGTTTACCATAACAGCTCTCAGCAAAACTTGAAACCATACAAAGCTTTTCTCTGCTTTCAAGTTCCTTACTAATTCTTCCCTTCCTTATTCTCTCATCTATAACAACCATGGCTATCCGTATGCCTCACATAATCAAGAAGACTTCTACAGCTGGTGATGTTCCAAAAGGACACTTTGCTGTTTATGTAGGGGAGAAGCAGAAGAAGAGATTTGTGATCCCCATATCTTTCTTGAGCCAACCTTTATTTCAAGACTTGCTTAGTCAAGCTGAGGAAGAATTTGGATTTAATCATCCAATGGGGGGAGTCACAATTCCCTGTAGCGAGGATTTGTTCATTAATCTTACTTCTCGCTTGAGTAGGTTCTGAGGCTTTTCCTTTCACAGTTTTGTAAAGAACTATACTGTCCGGTTTGTACATAAGAAGAGTTACGAAAGACATAGTATTCATACCATATTACTGAAAAGTAGATAGAGGGGACTACTGTCAGTTGCAACCGTAGATCCCAATTTTGAATGTAATTTTCAGAGGCTGATGCCAAAAAGACATACAGCACATTCTTTAGCAAATGAAATATGTTCAGATTAAATGTTTGGCCAATTTATTTTTCAGTATTTCTTGTTGGAGAAATTTCTTTGCATGATTTTATTTCTTAACATGGAAATTGGAGCTTCTGAAAGTGCTAAAGTCTATGTTAATTAACTCTATCTGTGACCTTATCCTGAACACTGAAATCTTTTGGTAATAACAACAAAGAAAACTTTATACCTGCAGCAGAAATCTCAAATTATAAACAAAAACGGACATTAGTAGATCACACGCTGTCAGACATTTTCCAATCAATGATGTTTTTAAAAGTACTAATCTAGCTAGATCAGCTGGAGAACTTGGGATAATCTGATCGGTGAAGTTGATTAAGTCATCTGATTAAAAGCTCGTCTGGAGCTGAATTTGAAATACCCTGAGGTTCAGATCTATATGCAGACTACTGCAAAGTATTCATAGCAATTCTTTAAAAACCATGGATTTCTGGGATTCAAAAAGCAAACTTCGATGAAGGCATGTTCTTATAGGACTTCGTATGGATTTCAACCGACTCCTGAAGCGTGGGAGAACCTGACTGATAAAACTGGCACTAGTCTAAGCCAGTTTTCTGTATTCAATTCTGTCATATAGCAAAGGGTTTTTCCTAAATCAGTTCGATTCAAAGTTTAGGCCCTCATAGCTTCATATATACAGGGGCATATGATATACTTAACAAGTGGCAAAGATTATTTAAATATTGCATCATACACAGCGCTCTAATGTCACTAATATAGATATCAAATTATGTCTGATCAAACAATGATAAAATTAAATCTAACTTGAAAAGAAAAAGATTAGAGATCAGAAAAAACAAATCTGAAGTTATGATAAAAACAATGTATTGAATTCGATAACATTACAGAATGTGGTATATATTTGGCCCCTCAACAAGTAATTACACTAGGAAACTCACTGCTCATCTCACATTTATTCCTTTTAAAACCTGCTTTTCGAGCTTCAACATATTGACCTCTAAATGAATCATGTATTTCATGCCCGAGTAATGAGGATGATAGATAGCAGGGTTCAACATCAACATGTAACTCTCAGCAACAACATGGTCTTGTGCAACTCCACATTGCATGTTTACAGCAGCAGCAGCATCACTTGATTTCTTCCTTTTATTCGTCTTTACCTCTTCAGCAGCTACTGGACACTCTTCAACAGCCTTTAATGCCCTACAAGTCTCTTCTTTTCGTCCGTCGACTAGAGACGGTGGGGTTTGGCGGTCCAGCGGTGGCGGAATGAAGAGGGAGAGGGGATGGTGGTTTCGGCGAAAGTGGTCCGCCGGGTTTTGCACTGACAGGTCTCCGGCCAAAGTTGGCCGGAAAGGATGGTAGAAAAGGAGAGAGAGGGGAAGATGAAGGGTGAGGGCTGGCAGCCGCTGCTGGTGGTTTTCCGGAGTGGCGGCTGTTGGCGGCGAGAGGTTTTTGGTCGCGGCAGTGAGGGGAGAAACGAAGGGAGGTGGCGGCTGGTGTTGGGGATGAGAGGAGAAGATGGAGTACTGGGTATTTTTCGGCCAACAATGGCCGGAATCAATGAAAGAGAGGAGAGTAGAGGAGGCGGCGCGGGGCGTTGGAGAAGATGGAGAGGGGAAAGTGAAAGATCTTTTAGGGTTTTGGGGTATTTGGGTTATTAAAGGAAGATGGGTAGGGTTTAATTTAGATCGTCGGATTAAAATGAAATAACGATTGAGATTAAATTTTTAGGTCATGGGTCGGATCAAAAGTCAAACGGGTCAAGAATAGATTAATAGGTAGGGATTTAATTGGAATTGAATTGGAGTTTACAATGTGGTCAGATTTTGCTAAAATGGTTAAAATTGATATAAATTCAATAGAAAGTAGCTAGTGATTAGCTGAAATTAAAATTAGCTGCTATTAAATTAATAAAACACTATAC
>JACEIK010006783.1:2170-14543 GCA_018107945.1 Datura stramonium | reverse complement strand
GTAACAGACATCCACCATTATTATTTGAGATATATTTTTGATGGTTCACTCTTTTTAAAATAAGTGACTGTGCCTTACATGACCCTTAAGGTGCAGTGCAGAGGGCTGCCTCGAAATTTTCAAAAAAATTTAAGGCGCCGTGCAGAAAAGCCGTTTGTGCAAAATTTTCAAATAAACCCTAGATTACTCTTCGCCGCTCAATCTTCTTATCTCATCCTTCAATCTTTCTCCATTTGCCGAAAAGCAAAACACACCACAAAAATTCTTTAGCCAAACGCCATACACAATGGCCAAAAAGAAGGTGACCCCGCAAGAAAAGCAACCCCAAAACCACAAAGAAGAGGTTAAGGAGAAGCAAGTGAAAGATAACAATCACTCCACAGCCCTGGAAGAAGCTTCTGAGAAACTTGAAAACCTCAAAAACCTCAACAACATGCTTCTCAAGGAGACCATTGAGAAACGGCAACAGGTGGACTCACTTGTGGAGGCAAAAGGGTCTCTGGAATCCGAACTGGCAAGGTCTAACTCGGAGAAAGACGAGTTGCTGGCCGAGCTGACTCTGTTGAGTGAAAAGGTTATTCAGCTGGAGATTGAGAAGACGTTGGTGTCTGTCTTTGTTGCCGTGCAGGTTGGTTACCAAGCTGAGGTGATTGAGAATGAGAGGAACGGGTTTCGTGAACAGAATGATGTGGTTGAGAAGAAACTGAAGAGTGTAGAGATAGAAATGCGTGATGTTTTGAGAGAGAAGGGCGAGATTGAGAAGCTGTTGACTGGAAAGGAGAGTGAGATTGAAAGCCTTAGTAAGAAACTGAATGCTGTTGGTGATGAGGTTGCCCACGAGAGGAATGTTTCTGAGGAGATTCGTAAGGAGAAGGATGAAACGAAAATGAAACTTGACGCCCAAATAGAGGAAGCAGATGGATTGAGAGTGAGATTGGTTGAAACTGAGAAACGAGAGAAGGAGATTGAAGTAGAAGTTGGGAAATTAAGGGTTGAATACGATGCTCTCAAGGAGGAAATCAAGGACAGAGAAAGCAAGATCCAATCCATGGTGAGAGAGAAGGAATTGGTTGAGAATAGCCTGTTGGATTCGAATAAGGTGATTGAAGAACTGAGAGGACAGATTGATGGGATTGTTAGGGAAAAAGAAGGGATTGAAGTGGAAAGAAATGCAGAACTGAAGAAGAGCGGTGAGTTGCAAAACAGAGTCACTGGTCTTAATGATATGGTGCTGAGTTTGCAAAAGGAGGAGGCGAAATTGCGTGAAAATTTGGCTGAGTTAGAGAAGAAGTGTTTGGAAGGCTCAGGGAAGGAAGAGGAGATGGAGAGGAAGATAAATGAACTTGTGAAGGGAAACAATGAGAAAGAGATCCGAGTTGAGAGCTTGATTGAAGAAAAGGGCTTTGTTGAGAAGGAACTGGACAAGGCATTGAAGCAATTAGATGAAGAGAAGAAGAAGATTGAGCGAACAGTTACAGAGAAGGATGAGATGGAAGAGGCTAAAGTTAGAAGGGAAACTGAAATTGTTGAACTGCAGAAACAATTAGCTGAATTCAAGGCTGTTATTTCTGAATTGGAGGTGTCTTGCAACAGTCAAGAAGAGAAGGTAAAGAATTTGGAATCTGAAGTTGGTAAGTACAAGGCTGCGTTCGAGCAAGTTACCCTTGAGAAGGACGAGATACAAAAGTGTTTTGCCGATGAGGAACAGAACGGTTATAACATGAAGAAACAGATTGAAGAAATGGAGAAGCACATTCAAGAAGTTGTTAAGGAGGTTGAGCAAACCAAGGCTGATTACCTCAATGTTGTTAGAGAAAAGAAAGAGTTGGAAACTCAATGTCAAGTGTTGAACAAGGAAATTGCTTGTGTCCAAATCTCACTTGGCGAAGCACAGAAGAAAATTGGTGCTGTGCAGTGCAAGGTTGAGTTGGCAAACAGTAATTCTGAGGAAATCTTGAATGCTTTGAGGACTGCTGCAGAGTCAATCCGCTTGGACGGCGAAGGAGCTAATGGCAGCGTGGTTGGTGAAAAACAAATGAATGGGGAAGATGTCAAGCCTTATGAAGCAGAGTTGGAGGTCATCAAGAATGTAATCAAGAGTAAAGAGAACAAAGTTGAGGAGATGCAGAGACAGGTTGAGATTTTGCAGTTTTCAGTAGTTCAAGCACAAAAGAAGAAGAATTTCTGGACCATGTTAACTTCAGCAACAACACTTTTTGCTGCAATTTCTCTCGCGTATGTTGCTCGTGGCCATTGAATAAGGGAGTCCTTTTATTATCCAAACTGGTAGTGACAAGTCCGAAGAAATGACTTGGTCGCATAGTTTACCTTTAGAAGGCACATGAGCGTTTTTTAATACTGCTGGTATCATGGCCTAGACTTGACACTTGACTGCTGTTAGCATGTTTCAACATCATATGTAACATCTATGACAGCTTTATTCATCCTTCCGCATGAAATAATATAAAAGATCCTTTTACTTTCCAAAAATGGGTACTAGAAATTCTCTATATTTTCAATCACAAAAATTATGCCTAAGAAAGATTGTTCATGTCTACGACACTTTTTGCTGCAATTCTCATTCATGTCAAAGAGATGAATGACTTTAAATTTTCTACTTCAAAGATATTGAAGTGTTGAATTTTTTCCACTTGATGGTTCCATACAATTTGCATTGGTGCTCTTCCTACTTATGATTCCATATGCTCAAGTCCTGTGGTTTTCTCCGTATGAAGGCGAAAGATCTTCGTTTCCTAAGATACTCCCTACCACTAGTTAACAATGTGCTCGAATGAATTTCTGATTCGTAAGTCACAGCAGGATATATGTAACTAATCCAACTAATAAAAGGTGAAACTCTATTCAAATCAACCATACTTCATCTGGAGTAAGTTCCACTAATTCACAATCTTTTCTGTCTGATAACCTTACAGCAGACGTGCACCTGAGCTTGGTCTTATTTAGCCATTACCTAGGAATGTTGTCAGGATATGAGATCTCATTTCATATTCCTCATGATTTTCCTCTGATTCATATTCTGATGTTTTGTCGTTGATCTGATTGGCATTTCTAGATATCTATTTTAAAGTCATTTTCCGCTTACTGCTTTGAATTATAAGGCTTCAAGGTTTGCTATTTTTAGAATAATTTAGTCTGAGCCGTCAGTTTACAAGGCCTTGCATCTCACTTCTATAACACTGGCTAGAATATTATTTACATAAAGAAATAACTAAACCATTTCTATGAGGTTCTTAATATTCTTACTGCTTCAAATCTTAGCTTCTCTTATTCTTTTAAATTAAGAATCAATAGGGGACCTGCCTCCTAAGACAAATTTTGAGTTATGTATAATTTGAACTTTGAATTGATTTTTTGATGAAAAGTATTTTTGGTATTTCATTTGCTACTGCCTCTCAGTACTCCCAGACGGACATACATCTGTTGAATTCTGTTTAGCTTCTATTTTTCTTGATTGATGATTATGTGCTCAGTACTCCTCATTTGCTGGAGGTGTTTTTTCATGATCAATATTCATACAACTATTACAGTTCTAATTTTGATATATGTCTCAGGGTATCTTTTTGTGGAGGTCAATAACTAAATTATTTGTTCTTTCATCCTTTCTCCTCACCTTAATTGAGGGGCCTTTTCCTCTATATGATGCTTCATATGCAACCAAAGTGGTCTAAAATTATAAGTACTGCACAAGAACAGAGAAGGTAAAGTCTTTCATGTGGATATTAGTTTGATGCTGTTTCACCACCTATTATTAGGATGTTTTTGAGTACAATAATCAGGCAGTATTTATTTCTTCACTAATATGATCTGAAACCAAATGCTTCTCAATCACCAATGGGCAATTCAAGGTGCACTATGTCATTTGATTTTCTTGACAAATTTAAGCCAGCGTATTATTCTTGTGGTATAGTACCTGTACAGTACACCATATTAGAGATAAGCTTCTACATTCTTCTTTTGTTTGTTCCTAGAAAGATAGTACTAAGGTCCACCCATGTTCTGCAGGGGCTAAACACAAGTAGACACTGGTTGGTTTTGTTCTTCTTTGACGAGTAACATTGCAGGGCCTATGCTATGACCATAGAACAACAACTATGAACAACATCTATGCCTTTGTTGTGGATATCTGTAGGGCCTTCTGCTACTAGTCTCAATGTATAAATGGTATCATAATGACTTGGAGGGCAAAGCCATGTGGTACTTCAGATGCTATTGTCTTTAGCTGGTTCCCATGGACCTTTTTCTACAACTGTCATTCGCCTATATAAACACACACAAAGAAGGGTTTACCATAGAAAAACTTGAAATCATACAAAAGCTTTTCTTTGCTTTCAGGTCCTTACTAATTCTTCCGTTCCTTTCTTGCTCATCTATATTGAACTAAACGACCATGGCTATCCGTATGCCTTGTATAATCAAGAAGTCTTCTACACTTGGAGGTGTTCCCAAGGGCCATTTTGCTGTGTATATTGGGGAGAAGCAGAAGAAGAGACATGTGATTCCCATATCATTCTTGAGCCAACCTTTATTTCAAGACTTGCTTAGTCAAGCTGAGGAAGAATTTGGCTTTGGTCATCCAATGGGCGGTGTCACAATTCCTTGCAGTGAGAATTTTTTCGTTGATCTCACATCTCGCTTGAGGAAGTGACAAGGAAATTAGTCCTTTTTTTTGCTTACACAATTTTGTAAAGCAGGACCACTGTGTACAGTTCAGTAGTTAGAAGAAACACTAGGTAGACAGATGAGTTAGCACCATAAAGAATGGATGTCATTCCTTTGTCTCTTGACTAAGGACATATTTTTCTACTTCAAAAAGAAATTGAAGTAACGAACCTCTTTACTTCTATGGGTTCATTCGATTCCATATATTGATGTAGCCAATCCATTGCAATACAAATTTTTTGCTCAACTCTCCTCGTTTGTTAATCTTAATGAGCTAGAATCTAGTTTTCTAAAGTGGCATAACCCATTCAATTGGTGACATTATGGTAACTGCCGTATTGGTAAATGGTACTTACCTTTTGTGGTTTCAAATGAAGTTAGCTGCATTTGATAGTGGCCATCAACTCAACATGTACTAGAGCTGCAGCATTGTGGAAGTACTGAGTGCAATAGAAAATGGATGCAAATCAATTAACTCTTAATAAGATTTAATAATTACACTTATCTAGAATATAAACTCAAATTTCTGGCAGAATTCAGGTCATGACTGACTAATAATTTTTGGAGATTCATAAAACAGATACAGACATCTTGTTAGACAGTAAACGTTTTTCAAAATCTGTTGAAATAACTCGAGTTGTTTTGATCAGGAAAGTTAATCCTACACAATAATGACTTAGCATGAGGGACCAAACATGGTATCAGATATTGCAGTAAAAATGTTACTGATTTTAATTTTGTTGAATTCAAACTCTCAATTAGTCCATCATTGTTAACAGCAAGACATCTCTGACCAAGAGGTCCAGACCTGAAAATTACAAGACAATCACCCCTTGTTATCAAAAGATCCTGTGTTGGTAGTTACCCGTTGTAATCAATTTTGATTTCTAAGGATTCTCTTCTTTATCTTGTAACTAAAAACAGCGGGGCCTGCTGATCTTCAGGTACAATGGCCTAAAATCATAAATACTTGACAATGAGTTGGAAAGCAAAACCATGTGATACTTCATCTGCTATTGTCAATCAACAGTGCAACAAATGCCTCTTCACCAGTTAAAYTGTAAGTATGATTGGCTTTTTTCTCGTATAGTTCTTACATAAATGGAACATGGTTTGCATCTGGGGTATGTTATTGTCATAGTGGGTAGGCACCATCCATTTTTATGGATTTGATTCTGAAATATCCTTTGTTCCATGTATGAGAAAAAGGTAGGACCTACTGTTCTTGAACTTATATGAGCTTAAATTAATTAATCCTGTCAACTAGTTGGAAGACAGGACCATGTGGTAATTGACATGTTTTAACAGATGCCCGGCCCAAATGGCTCTTCACCACAACTCATGAGATTTTATGACTTGCCAAAGGCTTATATAAACATGTTTTGAGAAGTTGCCACCACCACAACTCTCCGCAATACTAGAAAACTACTCAACTTTTCCTGTGCTTTCAGAATATTTTGTAATTCTTCTCTTCATCATTTGCTCATCTTAATTAAAAGATCATGGCTATTCGCGTTCCTCGTATAATCAAGAAGTCCTCAACATCCTTGGATGTTCCCAAGGGACATTTTGCTGTTTATGTTGGGGAGAAGCAGAAGAGATTTGTGATACCCATATCATACTTGAGTCAGCCTTCATTTCAAGACTTGCTAAGTCAAGCAGAGGAAGAATTTGGCTTCGATCATCCAATGGGTGGTGTCACAATTCCCTGTGCAGAGGACATCTTCATTAGCATCACTTCTCAGTTTAGGATTTAAGATTATAGTTGAGATTCATTTTTTTATTTTTTTAGATCTCACAATTTTGCAAACAGAAGCAGGAGATCCATCTTGTACAGTTGATTAGTTAGAAGCTCAGTGAGGCTTAGCACCAGAAAAAGTTTGGTGCTTTTTGACTCAAAAAGTGTAATTCAAAGAATACAAATATACCATTATTTGAATATTATTTGCAAATCCATATTCGTTCTACAATTTGTGAAAGAATGGTTTTCACTCACGAACTTTCGTTTTGTTTCTTAGTGAAATCCATGTCCAAACACAATATTAACTTTCAGATACTCACTTTCTCAACTTCAACCAGATATTGTCCAAGTTCAACCAGATACTTCAGTATAACTGAACTTTAGTATTTGCAAACACTAGTTTGGCAATGAATATCTGTAAGTAGAACTCCAGTATGTGAACTTTAAGTGGAATATTCAAATTCTGACTGTGTATTTCTAGGCAAAATACTGGTTTCAACTTACAAATCTTCAATTTTCACAAACAATTTTATCCAGATGAAACCATATCCAAACACAACTACATTCGAGAGAAATTTATCTTGAAGTTGGCTAGATATAAACAGTGACTGATTTGTGGGATAGATTTGGATATTTTACTTTTTTGAATTTCTGATAGGTGCAGGTGAAAGATGTTGTGAAATAGTGTAATAATTCAATCCAATACCTTACCTTAAGAAGTGTAAGAATAGGTTTAATAAATGTTCTCTGTGATACCAAATTAATTCACTTAATCCAAAATCTTTAAGACAATGGACGATTTAGGAGCTGAAAAGGAGCAGTATCGTATGATTTTTAACTACTTCTAGTTTGCTTGGTGCAACTAATTAGAACCAATGTAGAGTTCATCATCTCCAAAATCAATGAGAAAATAATTTTTTGTAACCGTATTAATTGAATAAATTTGGCGTAAACTTGAAGGGAAGTAAATGTTTGGTCTTAGGTTACTAGGACATACAAGCCATAGTACTGGTTGTTCATAAATACTTAAAATGTTAAGCTTGGTATATGGATATGGATTCCCATTTGATAATAGTGCTGTTCAAAGTCAACTCATTATTCTCCTTATATAATATGATCAATTCAAGATGCACTCTGTCAATTGATTTTCTTGACAAATTTAAGCCAACATGTTATTCTTGTGGATTAGTATCCCTTCATTATCAAAACTGCTTACCACTTTAGAGATAAACTTCTATTTTCTTCAGACATTTCTTCTCTTGGTTGTTCCCTACAAAGTGAGTGCTGAGGGTCACACATAATTAGACACTGGTTGGTGTTCGTCTTTGACCAGAAAAAATTGCAGGTCCTATGACCTTCTTATTGATAAATGAGACTGGAAAGATATTCTAACATTATCCAATTATCTGTTAATATTCAACCAAATCTGACAATTTTATAAGCACTCTCCAAGTCTTCAACTGCAGCACCAATTGGAAACCATAACAACCTAGTTTTTTTTGTCATAAGAACCAACTTGTATCAGAACCATCAGCTTAGCACTATGGACGATCAGATTTTGTCTAAAGTTCTCAGAATATGCCCTCATATATTCGCATTTCCTGATCAATCATTGGAATGCTGACTACAACTTGTTGATTCAACATCAAGAAATGGCTCCAGGAGGTCCCTAAATGTACCATTTTCAAGAAGATAGGTTTCATTAATCTGTTCTTTGTTGTGACAATCAGTGGGACCTTCTGCTTTTGAACTAATTCCATAGTCTAAATAGTATGAGAATTAGTTGGAAGACAAAACCATGTGATACTTCAGGTGCTATTGTCTTTAGCTGGTGCCCACATAAGGCCTATTCAATGCACATCAATAGGATCCACAACTTGTTCTTGACCTATAAAAACACATACAAAGAAGTGTGTACCATAACAGCTCTCATCAATACTTGAAATCATACAAAGCTTTTCTCCACTTTCAGGATCCTTAATAATTCTTCCCCTTCCTTATTTGCTTATCAATATTGAACTTAACAACCATGGCCATCCGTATGCCTCGTATAATCAAGAAGTCTTCTACAGCCGGAGATGTTCCTAAAGGCCACTTTGCTGTTTATGTTGGGGAGAAGCATGAGAAGAGATTTGTAATCCCCGTATCATTCTTGAGCCAACCTTTATTTCAAGACTTGCTTAGTCAAGCTGAGGAGGAATTTGGCTTTAATCATCCAATGGGTGGTGTTACAATTCCCTGCAGCGAGGATGTGTTCATAGATCTTACTTCTCGCTTGAGTAGGATTTGAGTCTTTTCCTTTCAACCAGTTTTGTAAAGAATAGGATTTCCAGTTTGTACATTAGAGGAATTAGGAAATGCACATTATTTGCATCATATTACTGAAAATTAGATAGAGGGGACTACTGTCAACTGCAACAGTAGATCCCCAAATTTGAATGTAATTTACAGTGGCTGATGTCTAAAAGATATACAACACAATCTTTAGCAAATGAAATTTGTTCAGATTCATTCTTTAGCAAATTGAGTTTTCAGTATTCTTGTTGGAAAAATTTCTTTACAAGACTCTGTTTTCTCCTTAACATGGTAATTAGAGCTTCTAATGAGCTAAAGTCTATGTTAATTAACTCTAAAGAGGACAATTTATCTCTGACCTAATCCTAAACACTGAAATATTTTTGGCTATGACAACAAAGAAAACTTTATATCTGCAGCAGAAATTTCAAAATATCAAATAAGTGACATCAATAGATTACACTCCATTAGATGTTTTTGTTTTCTGGTCTTTGTGAAACAAATCTCTGGCTTGCTTTCTTAGAATTTCTCTCGACCAGCTGAAAAACTTGAGATAATTCTGATCCGCAAAGTTGACTAAACCATCAGAAAATAACTTATGCTATGAGGATAAAAAAATGCACCTTATTCTAGTCAAAATTATTTGCTAGTGCAGCTGTATATATTTACTGGTGGTTTACTAAAAGTAGTGGCTATGTAAGTAACTGATGTTACTTGTTTGCAGGTTATCGAAACCAAACCCATAATATTTTGTGTTTTACATATTTTGATGCATAAAATCTAAGTACCTCAATTCCATGTTGCCTGGAGAGTTCTTTATAAGTTATAATTTAGACCAACTAGACCAAGTAATGAGGAGCGCCTTGTTTTTGTTCTCTTTTTCTTTGGTATATAAGTTTGTTGTTCAAAGCCTAAACAACTGATTTCCCATAATTAGTCTAAATTGTATGTCAGAACATCAGGTGTTGGTTCTTTGAAGCATCCTAAGATACGGTGTTTTGTTTGTATAATCTTCGGAAAGAGTTTCTAAACCTTCATATATAAATTATATTTTATCTACATGTGGGATTGCACTGGGTATGTTGTTGTTGTTGTAAGGATTGTGATATACTTAATAGTTAGGATTAAATTCAGGACCGAGCTACAAAGCATCTGGAAGACTGGAACATCCCACTTTCCTTTGTTCTATTGGTGTCTGGTGGTTGATATTCCATTTTTTAAAAAATAAATTCTTACTCGAAAACCATGTTAATGACAAGAAATGTCTAGGTGTATATTTAGACATGAATAGTCACAACTAATAGACTACATCTCTTATTTAGCAATTTGATTTGTGAGGCATGCTATGTTCTGACTTCAGGGAAAAGGTAGGGCCTTTATCTTGAAGTAATTTGTCCTAAAGTTGTCAATACTTTGACGATTAGTTGGAAGGCAAAACCATGTTACTTAAGGTGCTATTGTCTTTCGGGGATGTCCATTTAATAACTCTTAGCTATCTGCAGGATTCTGTGAGTTGCCATTTGTCCTATATAAACACATTCAAAGAGTGTCTACCACAACAGCTCTCAGCAACACTTGAAAAGTATTCAAAGATTGTTCTGCTTTTGAGGTCTTTATTAGGTCCTGCTTTTCCTTCTTTTCTCATCTATATTAAAACTAAAAAATCATGGCTATTCGTATGCCTCGTATAATCAAGAAATCTTCCACAACCGGAGATGTTCAAAAGGGCCACTTTGCTGTGTATGTCGGGGAGAAGCAGAAGAAGAGATATGTGATCCCCATATCATTCTTGAGTCGATCTTTATTTCAGGATTTGCTCAGTCAAGCTGAGGAAGAATTTGGTTTCGACCATCCAATGGGTGGTGTGACAATTCCCTGCAGTGAGGATTTGTTCATTGATCTCACATCTCGCTTGCAGAAGTGAGAAGGAAAACCAGTCCCCATTTTTGCTTATACAAATTTGTATAGTTGTAAACCAGGATCTTCGCTATGTACAGTTCAGAGTTGGAAGAAACACTAGCTAGACTGAGGAAATATTTTTCTACTTCAAAAGAAATTGAAGTAATGAACCGTTTTACTTCTATGGTTCCATTCTATTCCATGTATTGAATGTAATCAACTCATTGCAATAGAAATTTTTGTCTCAACTCTCATGGCTTGCTAGAATCTAGTCTAGATAATATGGGAATTGGAGCTTGTTTTACAAAGTTCTTTACGTGAATCTGTTCTCTACATAATATGGAAGTTGGAGCTTCTAAAGTGCTAGTCTATGTTTATTAACTCTAAATAAGACAACTAATTTGTGACCTTATCCTAAACACTGAAATATTTTTGGCAATGAAAGCAAAGAAAACTTTATATCAGCAGCAGAAATTTGAAAATATCAAAGAAGTGACATTTCATAGTTCACAAATTCACACTTCATCTCTTTTTAAAATAAATCTCTGACTTCATTTATTTGAATTTCTCTCGATCAGCTGAAAAACTCGTCTCCAAAGTTGATTAAATCATCAGATCAAATGACTTATGATATGAAAAGAAAAAATTGTATTTATTTAAGTCAACTTATTTCTGAAAGCATCAATTATTACATCTGTATTTACTCAATGGTTCCAAAGTTGATTAAATTGGTCTCTTTTGCCTTTTTTATTCAGGAGCGCAAAGTTTTTCTTTTCCATTTTAAAGTTAAGTCTGTTGTCAAAGTCTACATCATGATTAATTAATGAAAAGATATGGATATCCCATATATTTTCGATCAAGTTATAAACCTATGATAGGAAGCACTTGGAATTGAAAACTTATGGTCATATAGACTTTTTTGTTTTCTCAGGGATAACACTTACAACAAAACCATGTCAACATCTACAAATTGGATGTGTACCTGGACAACTCTTCCGTAGCTATTTGATTGTGAGGGATTAAGTTCAAAGAAAAGGTAGGGCATGTTATCCTTGAAAACTAAGGCCTTTTTAAGTCTGAACAAAGCTAGGAAGCATTTGACCTCTCTCATGTTACTACTTGTTTTAGGATAGTAATAGATAACATTTATGTTCCCCAATATGGTTATGTTTTTCATCCTAGTGGTCCATGCTACATGTCATCTCTTCTTAAAAATTCTATAATTAATAATGCTTCTTTCCAAGTTCCAAAATAAGGTAGGGCCTGTTGTTGTTGAACTAATACCACAAAGTTTTCAATACTTGGAAGGCAAGAGCATGTGATACTTCAGTGACGTTGTCTTCTTCTGGTGCCCACAAATTCCTATCCAACACACATCAATATGAGTTGCCATTGCCTATATAAACATATCCAAATAGGTATCTACCACCACAGCTCCCAGCAAACTTCAAAGTATTCAAAGCTTTATCTGCTTTTGAGTTCCTTATAATTCTTTTTCTTTTCTCATCTACTCTAAAACTAAAAGATCATGGCTATTCTTCGTACAATCAAGAAGTCTTCCGCAACTAGAGATACTCCCAAAGGCCATTTTGCTGTGTATGTTGGGGAAATGCAGAAAAAGAGATTTGTGATCCCCATATCATTCTTGAGCGAACCTTTATTTCAAGACTTGCTTAGTCAAGCTGAGGAAGAATTTGGCTTCGACCATCCAATGGGTGGTGTGACTATTCCCTGCAGTGAGGATTTGTTCATCGATCT
>JACEIK010006782.1:66380-84853 GCA_018107945.1 Datura stramonium | reverse complement strand
TTGTATACACCTTCTCCGCATCAACATCTATCTCTCCATTAATGTCAAATGGGGGATACTCTATCTCTTCTTCCATGAATGGATTTTTCATATGTGTGAGCCCATCACGGGGACTCTCAAGAGCTTCTAATTGTTGATCTTCTTCCAAGAACTCACCATTTTCTTCTTTTGTTAGTTCCTCTTAAGTATCGCATAAGACCGTTACTTGCAAATCATCGCAAGTTTTAGCCTCAGCCATCATCTCCGTGATCTTGGCACTTATCCTTTCTAAGGCCTCTCCATTTTCCTTAGTCTGAATTCCTAATAGTCCCATCTACTCCCTCAATGCTTCTATCTGCTCAAGGACCTGTTTCAACATGATTTCTATTTGAGCTTGGTGTTCCAAGTCCTCATTTTCATCATTCCTATACTCATCGAAAACAACAGAAGGATCATAGTAGGGGCTTGCGGGATGGGAATATGCATTTGGACAGCCATCCCAATGGCCATCTTGACCTCCACATATTTTGCAAGTGTATGCATTTGGGCAACCATTCCAATGGTCATTTTGACCACCACATATATTACAAGTATTACAGTGTTGCCATAGGTGGGGTCCTCCGCAAATCAGACAAGACTCCTCAAAATAAGAGTATCCACCATGTAACTCATTTATATTCCAGGATGTCATGTTAAGNAACTAAGAATCACATGAGAATGTACACATAACAATAGATAAACAAGTAGAAATGAAGCATTTGAGTATCACTTGGGCATGCAATTCTGCCCAAGATCACTCTCCACCGGAACAACCAAAGCCGGGTCACCCATGCACTTCTTCAAAAGCAATACATGGAAAACTGGATGTGTTGAAGCCAATTCTAAGGGAAACTCTAACTCATAAGCCACATTGCCAACACGTCTCACAATCCTGTACGGGCCAACATAGTGGGGACTAAGTTTTCCCTTCTTTCTGAATCTCATCACTCCCATCATGGGAGACACTTTCAGGAACACCCAATCATCAACTTCAAACTCAAGTTCTCTCCTCCTCACATCAACATAGGACTTTTGACGACTTTGGGTTGTTTTCAAACCCTCCCTTATAAGCTGGACTTTCTCCAAAGCCTCATGAACCCAATATGTTCCTATCAATGTAGCTTCACCAACTTCAAACCAACCAATAGGCGATCTACACCTCCGCCCATAAAGAGCCTCAAACGAAGTCATCAGAATGCTGGAGTGATAGCTGTTTTTATATTCAAACTCAATGAGAGGTACATGATCATCCCAACTACCTTTGAAATCAATCACACATGCTATGAACATATCCTCAAGGGTCTAAATGGTCCGCTCCACCTGACCATCTGTTTGTGGGTGAAAAGTTTTGTTAAGCCTGACCTGAGTACCAAGCCCCTTCTGAAACAATCTCCAAAACTAGGAGGCAAACTGAGTACCCCTATCTGATATGACGAAAAAGGACACTCCATACAACCGAACTACTCTCTATGCAACTGAACTAACTCCCCAATATACAATTTAGCATAATCCTACGCTGAATAGGTAGTTTTGACTAGTAGAAAGTGAGCTACCTTAGTCAACCTGTCTACGACCACCCAAATATAGTCATACTGTCGATGAGTACGAGGAAACCCTATAATGAAGTCCATATTGATTTGTTCCAACTTCCAAGTAGGGATGCAAATGTCTTGAAGCACACCTCTAGGTCTTTGATACTCAGATTTCACTTGTTGACAATTCGGACACTTAGCCACAAACTCTGCTATGTCTTTCTTCATGCCACTCCACCAATAGACTTCCCGTAGGCCACGGTACATCTTGGTGGCACTTGGGTGTATAGAATATCGGGAACCATGAGCCTCATGCAACATCCAATCTCTTAAATCATCAACACCCGGGACACACAAACGACCCTGATATCGAAGTACACCATCTCCCCCTTGGGAGAAGACCTCAACCTTCTGATTCTGAACCGCTTCCTTCAACTTTACCAAAATAGGATCCTCATATTGCCTAGCCTTGACTTTTGTCATCAACGAGGATTCTGAATCATTTTGAACAATGGCACCACCATTTGTCAAATCAATAATGTGAACTCCTAGTCATGCAAGCTGATTCACATCCTTCACCAACTCTTTCCTCCCCTCATCTACATAAGACACATTCTCCATAAAAAGCCTGCTAAGAGAGTTTGCCACCATATTAGCCTTACCCGAATGATAAAGGATACTCATATCATAATCTTTAAGAAGATCCAACCACCTTCTTTGTTGCAAGTTCAGATCCTTCTAGGTAAGCACGTACTGTAGACTCTTGTGGTCCATAAACACATTCACATGGACCCCATACAGATAGTGTCTCCAAATTTTCAAGGCAAATACTATCACTGCCAACTCGAGGTCGTGAGTCGGATAGTTCTTCTCATGGACCTTAAGCTTCCTAGAATCATAAGCTATAACATTACCGTGCTTCATCAATACACAACCAAGGCTGATCCTCGAGGAATCACAATATACCACAAATCCATCAGTACCCTCAGGTAGGGTCAACACTGGTGCTGAGGTGAATCGAGTCTTCAACTCTTGAAAGCTCTTCTCACAGGCCTCTGAACATTGAAACTTCACTTTCTTCTAGGTCAACTTAGTCAACGGTGCCGCAATGGATGAAAACCCTTCAATAAACCTCCTGTAGTTGCCAGCTAAACCCAAGAAACTCCTGATATCCGAAGGATAACTAGTCTAGGCCAATTCTTCAACACTTCTATCTTTTGAGAGTCCACCTGTACACCCTCACTTGAAACCACATGACCCAAAAATGCTACTAAGTTCAGCCAAAACTCACACTTGCTGAATTTAGCAAACAACTGGCGATCCTTAAGAGTCTGTAGCACCACCCTCAAATTAGCGGCATGCACCTCCTCACTCCGAGAGTATATGAGGATGTAATCTATGAACACGATCACGAGCATGTACAAATATGGCTTGAACACCATGTTCATCAAATTCATAAAAGATGCGGGAGCATTCATTAGTCCAAAAGACATAACCATAAACTAATAGTGGCCATACCGAGTCCTGAAAGCTATCTTCAGGATGTCACTCTCTCTAACCCTAAGCTAATGATATCCAGATCTGAGGTCTATCTTTGAAAAACATTTGGCACCCTGAAGTTGGTCACATAAGTCATCAATTCTAGGGAGAGGATACTTGTTTTTGATTGTGACTTTGTTCAACTGTCGATATTCAATGCACATCCGAAGGGAACCATTCTTCTTCGGACAAAGAGAACTAGTGCAACCATGAGGACTTGCTAGGTCGGATAAAACCCTTGTCTAAGAGGTCTTTCAATTTCTCCTTCAACTCCTTTAGCTCAGCTGGATCTATTTTGTAAGGAGAATAAATATAGGCTGCATATCGAGAAGAAGGTCAATACCAAAGTTGATCTACCTCTCGAGAGGGATTCCCGATAGATCATCTAGAAACACTTCTGGATACTCACACACTATAGGAACTGACTAAATAGTTGGGGTTTTGGATGTAGCATCCTTAACCCGAACTAGATGATACATACAACCCTTAGAAATCATCTTTATGCCCTTAAGGTAGGAAATGAAACGACCTACAGGCACCGCTGAACTACCCTTCCACTCTAGGACTGGCTCGCCCAAAAATTGAAACTCTACCACATGGGTTGTACAATTTACTAAGGCATAACATGCATGTAGCCAGTCCATGCCAAAGATAACATCAAAATTTTTCATGGCTAACTCTACTAAATCTTCTGAGGTGACTTTCTTGAAGGATTGTGACAGGGTAATTTCTGTATACTCGTCGAGCTATAACTGAACCATGGACTGGAGTAGATACTGAGAATAGTTCAGATAGGATTTTGGGACTGACTCCGAAACTACTAGCAACATAGGGCATTACAAAAGATAAAGTAGCTCCTGGATCTAACAATGCATAAACATCAAGGTAAAATACTCGTAACATACCAGTGACTACATCTGAAGTGACCTCCTGCTCCTGACGAGATGCGAGAGAATAAAATCTGTTATAATGTTGACTACCACCTGCACTAGTAGAGGCACCCTGCTGAGCTGAGCATGCTGGCTAGGCTGCTGAACTAGTGGCTGGGCCTCAGCCTCTACCCTGTACCTATCTCGCTACTGGACAATCTCTAAGGATATGTCCGAGCATCTCACACCCAAAACAACCACTTGTACCTACTAAGCATTGACCAGTTTACCTCCTACCACACCTATTACAACCTAGAACGCTGGGGTCTACAGGTCTGCTCCCCTGACCTCAGGAGCTTGATGCTTGTCCCCTTTGATCGCGCCTGGACCTGGATGGTATACTCGCTATTGACAGCACTAGGGCTAATGATCTCTGGGGGAACTATTGACGATGCCCAACACCAGGCCTCTATTGGGAGAACCCAAAACTGTCGATCCTGGCCCTCATGGCCTCTCTCTCTCTCACTCACCTGCACTGCATCTATCTGCTGGGTGCACAACACCAATCATGAGAAGTCAATATCCTGATGAAGCATCACGGTCTGGAAATCTTTGACCAAATAGTTCGCTATCCTATACACGAACCTGCTCACTCAAGCCTTCTGGTCAGCCACCATCTCGGGTGCATATTTGGACAAGCGGGTGAACTCCAAAGCATACTCCTGGACTATCATATTGTTCTACTTTAGGTTCACAAACTCAGCTACCTTGATCTCCATCATCTCTCAGGGAAAGAACCGATCCAAGAACGTGGTAAGAAACTCATCCCAACCAATGGGACCACGCTAACTCCCCATCCATCCGCCCACTGCCTGAACCAGATGTGAGAAACCCCTTTCAGCTGATAAGAGGCTAGATCTGCACACTCTTCCCCTGTCACCCCCATAATCTGGGTAATCTTCTGGATCTCATCAATAAACTCATGTGGATCCTCGTCCACCTTTGATACAAGGAACTCAGGGGATCATCAAGAAGTCACTGACTCTTTTCGATGTTGCATTCCCATTCTGGGGAACATGAGCCACTGCAAGCTGATTGACCTGGGCAGTTAATGTCGTGCCAACATCTGGATGACTGCCCTAAACTCAGCGTGGGCAACTTGCTCGAGCACATGATCCTCGAGGGATAGTGGGGCCTGTTGGTGTCCATCCCTATTTCCATTCCTGGTCCCATTCCTTCTTCCGTTAACTCGGCGAGGAGGCATCATTCTCCAAACACGTATAGCATGAGTTAGAAGGATAGGGAGATATTTCATCGCAGAACATACATCATGAAAGAAGGGAAATTTCCTAAAACATTTCGTAGCCTCTACGTCATAAGTGAGGCACGTTTCATACCTATAAGAAAGACTCTACTTAACGTGGCCTTCAGACACCCTGGGACACTTCAAAACCTAATGCTCTGATACCAAGTTTGTCGCGACCCAAACATAGGCCGGATCTAGATACGAAACTGATCTTGGGCATAATTACGTGCCAAAGTACTATGTTATAACTTAATAATAGCCATGTTTGTCAATTTAATTTATTATATTCTCATGTGATTTTGTGTAATTTTGTGCATAAACTAACCAACATGATTAGTCTTTGTTTTGTTGGTGTAATGCATAGGAGGGACTAAATAATGATGGTTGAAGTGAAGGAGTGGAGTCCGGATCAAAGTGCAAAAGAAAGCAATAAGACAATGCAAGGGCAAGCTAGTCGCGCCAGGCAACATGCCACGCTATGCGTGCATCGGGCCCAGCGTCGTGTAACACCCATGCCATGTGCACGCGAGAACCTGCCCGTCCAGTGATACTGCACGACCAAGCCATGCCACGGTGCGCGAGAGGCGCGGTGGCCTCCGTTCCACGTCAGGGTATGCGCACAAGCCTCACACAAAACATGCCAAGGCCGAAGTTCCAATGGGCATGCGCGACCAGTCTGTTTCACACCAGCAAATTGCCACGATGGGAAGCATGGCATGGGGCAGGTCCCTGGCCGGCCAAAATTATGAAATTTTTCACTTAGTATAAATAGGACCCTTAGCTTTTAAAATTGGGGATCACGAAATATTTTGGGAAGAACGGAAAGGAGTGAAGGGAGAAGTGAAGAACTTCACCTAGGGTTTGTTATTTTTCATTCTCTTTTAATTACTCTTGTAAGTACATTACTTTAATTATGTTTTTGAGTAATTGTACGAACATGAGTGGCTAAAACCCTTCCTCTAGGGTTGAGGCCATATGATAAGAATTAAATGAATGAATTCATCTTTGGTTTGAGTTTTTAGTTGTTTTTTTGTCTTGCATTCTTAATTACCATTGTTTTTATGCTTGATCACCATGAAAACAAACTCGTTAAGCTTAGGTAAAATCTCGAAAGAGTAACCCTAGGGTAGAACACAAGAATGCAGGGAGAAAGTTCTTATTTTTATGAAAGGATTCGCGATTAGGATAGAAACTATACCTAATTTTCCTTGCTTGGTTAATAAAACGGGATGATAGCTAGATGCCAAATTAGAATTGTCATATCATGGCTCATAAAAGTAATTGTGAATAAGTCAGGTTAAATGATTAGAGGTATGAAAGTCCATAACCAAGGGCATAAACCCCATAAACCACATCCACGTAGTTAAATTGCTCACGAATTAGGACGTCACATTCCCGCTCAATGATGTAGGTGTGAGACTAATTTGTTGTGCTTAGAGGCTCGAAAGACCATGAACACTGCATTTTAACTCTGTGAGACAATAACTGAAGTTTTCATACTTGAACCATTGGGAATTGTAGCATGGCATGATTATCAATCCTTAACTCTAGTTGCTTCTTGTATTGTTTCTCGATTATTCTGTGATCACCCCTAGATTTAATTACAATTATCCAAATCTCTTAAGTCAACACTTATCAAGGTTAACTTGACACTTGAACTTGAATATTCGCTGAATCAGTCTAGTCCCTGTGGGTTCGACATTAGGCTCTTAAAAGGTCCACTATATTACTTGTATGACCGTGTGCTCTTGCGCGTGCGCTGGAGCGCAAATAAGTTTTTAGCACCGTTGTCGAAGACTGGCAGCGTTTAGTGAATTTTTAGTTTTTGTGTGAATTTTATTTTTTCTAAGTGTTGAATAACTTGGTCTTAGTCTGCTCTATTGCAGGTAATAGGTTGTCCTTGAAGAACTGGAAAGGAATAAAGAGTTAGTGGAACCATTGTTGGAGCCGAAACGCCGATTACATTTGCTTTGGAGAGAAGCTCTAGAGCGGAAGCTAAAAAGGTTACAGGAGCAGTTACAATAGCATCCACCAGTAGAGCACGAAGAGTTGTTGCCTGAACCAATGGCAACCCGACCATTTCACGAAGTGGCAATCCCACTAGCGACAAATGTGACCTCCAGTATCCGCAAATCAGAGCCCAGAGGAAACTTTGAGCTTAAGCGGAACATGGTGCAGCTGTTGCATTCTAGTGGTCAATTCACTGGAATGACTCATGAGAACCCACAGCAGCACTTAATAAATTCCTTGGAGATCAATGACACCTTTGTCCCCACCGAAGTGTCAACAGATTATGTCCGACTCACTCTCTTCCCATTTTCATTGTTGGGAGAGGAAAAGAGGTGGTTGAAGGCTGAGCAACCGAATTCCATTACTTCTTGGGATGACCTAGCAAGGAAGTTCCTCATCAGATTCTTCCCTTCACGCAAGACCGCCAAGCTCGGAAGTGAGATATTAAGTTTCAAGCAGAGGCCGGGGGAGAACCTATATTTGGCTTGGGAAAGATTCAAGTCATTGCTGAGAGACTACCCCCATCACCAGCAGTCCAATGAGGTGTTAGCTCACATCTTTGAGAGAGTCTAGACCCACACACAAAGATTCTATTAGACTCTGCATCGGGTGGGAAAGCACTGAAGAAGACATATGATGAGTTGTACACTCTATTAAATAGAATTGCTCAAGGAAACACGGAGTGGCACAGTGAATCATTAAGAAGGGCAGGAAAGAGAGCAGCAGGGCTGATAGAAGTGGATAGTGTCAATGCTTTGGAAGCATAGCTAGCATCATTGCAGCACTAGATGATGACTCAGTTCAACAAACTGAGTATGAAACAACCTCAGGGACAGGTAAATGCAATTCAGCAGGCTCCTAGCTGGTGTGAAATTTGTGGTAATAATGGGAACAGCACAGAATCTTGTGGGGCCAATCCAGAATCAGTCAATTTTGTAGGAAATGTTCCAAGAAACAATCAAAATTATGGGAACACCTATAACAAAAATTGGAAGAGTCACCCAAATTTTTCTTGGGGTGGCAATCAGAGTCAGAGCTACCAGCTGCCTCAACAGCAGCAGTATCAGCAGAAAAATAGGAAAAATAGTGGCCAGCCAAGTAGTAGCAACATTGAGGAGATGTTGCAAAAAATTATGGCTACTCAGACCCAATTGGCAGAGAATCAGGCATGGATGGCTTCAGATTTGAAAAATCAGCAGATGGCCACCCAAAACCTAGAGAAGCAGATGGGTCAATATAGCAGCTACGTAGCACAACAGACCTTAGGGAGGGTTACCTAGTGACACAGATACAAACCTCCGCTATGTCGATGCCATCAGACTGAGGAATGGAAAGCAATTGGCTGATGCACCTCTAAAGGAAAAGAGAAATGAGGTGCCGCCAGAGTTAGTGAGATAGGGCCCATCCACTAACAAAGGAGATAACCAGAGTACGGAAAAACACAATGCACAATCATCATTGCAGCCAGCACAAAGACTACCACCACCATTCCCGCAAAGGCTCAAGAAGAGCAAGGAGGAAAAATGCTTTAAAAAGTTCTTTGACATTTTCAAAGAACTTCACATCAATTTTCCCTTGATGTTTTGTAGGGAATGCCAAAGTACGCTAAGTACTTGAAAGATGTGGTGGACAACAAAGTTAGGTTGGTGAATGTCCAGATGGTGGCACTTACTGAGGAGTGTAGCTACAGGGTGATGAGCAAGATGCCAAAAAAGCTCAAGGACCTAGGGAGTTTCACCCTCCCCGTACAAATTGGTGAAGCTGAAGATATAAGGGCTCTTTGTGACTTAGGGGCACCAGTAAATCTAATTTCCCTATCTCTGTTTAACACCCTGGGGTTGGGTAAGCCGAGCCCCACACGAGTAATGCTGCAGCTGGCAGACAAGTCCACAGTGGCACGAGAGGAAATAATTGAGGACCTTCTCATCAAAGTGGGTAATTTCATCATACCCGTTAATTTCATCATTCTTGACTTTAACGTTGATGATAAGGTACCCCTGATCTTGGGACGGCCATTCTTGGCAATTGGAGGAGCCATCATAAATGTAAGAGCAGGTACCCTTAAAATGAGGTTCAATGATGAAGAAGAGCTCTTCAGAGTATACCAAGAGATCAACCCACCCACACACTACAGAGATCTTTGTAAGATCAGTGTGTTGTCAAATTCTAAGTGTGGGGTGGTAGATTCCATAGGTCCGGTGCTGCAGGACATGATGACATTTCAGTCCGAGTCTGATGGAGGGAGAAAATTGAAAAAGAAGATAAAAGAAGAGAGGGACAATGTGGAGGTTGTTCCCTCTAAAAACAAAAAGAGAAAAAGATGGTTCTCGAAAGGGACCACTTATTAGAGGGTATCCTGAGAAGGATAGTCAACATCGTGTCGCGACATAAAATCAGGCGCTTCTTGGGAGGCAACCCAAGAGTACAATAGGTACACTTTCTTTTTAGTTTGTGTTGTATTTTGTTATTTTTCACTTGTGCTGTGTGTTTTGGTTTTTAAGCACAGATTCAGGGGAAGTCTGAGTACCCTAGGGAGTAAGAGCTAAAGAGCATGAGAAGAAGATGAGTATGGGATCAATGACCCACGTGTTTAAAAATGAAGAAAAACATGTTTTTAGCTAGTCCTAGAGGCCTCAGGGAGTATTTCTCACCCTTGTAGTAATTTTATTTGATGCTTTAGGGACATAGCATAATTCAAGTGTGGCGTGAGGGAAATTTCAAAAATTTTGGGTGAAGTTGGTGCTTGGTACGAAAATGTCTAATGAAAACTTGGAGTTGAGCATATTTCACCCACCCTATGGTTTTTCTTTTCGGTTCTTTTTCGAAGGGGGGCACTTTGAACCGATGAATAAAATTTTTATTTGTCTGTACATAATTGGAGTTAGGCATAGTTAGGTACTTTTCCCGATGATGGATGAATGACGACCGTCTTGAGTGAAAATTAGTCAATAGGTTTTTTTTAACCCTTAGCTGATTGATGGCTTGAGGTTCTTGTTATGTGTTGTACATGATTGTGAGATGAAAGTGTTGTAAATTTTGAAGCATATTTAGCAATTGTATAACTCTATTTGAGACACCTAGGCTCTTGAAAGTTACTCTATGTGCTTAAAGCTTAATTCCAAATTATTGTGATTAGATGAGTTAAGAGTCTACTGAATTTGTCTTGAATTGAGCATGTGCTGTGAGTGTAAGGTTTTTTTAATATTCCATGCTATTGTGTAGTGTCTAGAACTTGTATGGTGTGTATACAAAACAAAATGAGGGATGTGAATAGTAGGAGATGATTTAGGCATTTCTTTGACCGAGCCTAATTTTTATCCAGCGCTTTACCTACCTAATATATGATCCTAGTTAGCCCCATTGAGCCTTTAGCCTATTCTTTTCTGGCCACAATATGACCTTAATCCTTTCTTTTCAATAGCCTTGAATTTGATCCAGAACTCCTAAGCTCTTAAGTGAAAATCCAAAAGAAGTTAAGGAGTGAAAAGTTGGAAGAAGAAGGAAAAGAGTAGTTGTGGGAGTTGAAGAAAAGACTAGAGGTCCACTTGTTTAAAAATTCATAAGAGTTAGTAGGGAGTTTTAAAAAAAAAGAAAAGAGAAAAATAATTGCTTAAGTACTCCTTACTAATAGCTTAAGTGTGCCTAATGAAATGGGAAACAAAGAGGGAAAATGGGAATTGAAAAGAATAAAGGTGAAGTAAGAGGATAGATATTCGTAATGAAAGTGTGATGTATTAAAAGCGCTTAATATAGTCACTATTATTGGCCAGAATAGTACCTACCCATCCCTTAGCTTACATTATAACCCACTAAGTCCTACTTGATCTTACTTTCAAACATTCCTAAATTAGTGGAGTAAAACACTCAAGGCAAGTTTATGGGTCAATACATGTTGCATGTGAATTCTACGTGAGAGTGAGTGTAGCTCTTATTCATACACCCATATATGTTACAATTTGAAAACATATGAGTGAAAAAATGGGTAACTCTCTTGTTGTGAGGGCACATATTTGATGAAGGATAAAATTCATGTCGGATGTCTTAATTGATTGATTTGTATGAATTTTCTAAGTTTAAGAGTTGATTCTTGAGGCTAGGAAGTTTTAACTTAGTTACATGGGGTTTTAATGGTAGATATTGCATGCTCTCTTTTAAACTTTCTATCTAAAAAAATCGATGTAGCCGTAGCTTGAATCATCTTGTTTCAATTACCTCTATGTGAGTTCTTCATGTGCATGAGATGTAAGAGAGTTGTTCGAGGACGAACAAGGATTTAAGTGTGGGGTAGTGATCTTGAACATAATTACGTGCCCAAGTACTATGTTATAACTTAATCTTAGTCATGTTTGTCAATTTAATTTATTATATTCTCATGTGATTTTGTGTAATTTTGTGCATAAACTAACTAAAATGATTAGTCTATATTTTGTAGGTGTAAAATGCATAGGAGGGATTAAATAATGATGGTTGAAGTGAAGGAATGGAGTTCGGATCAAAGTGCAAAAGAAGGCAATGAGACAATGCAAGGGCAGGCTAGCCACGCCAGGCAGCATGCCACGTTGTGCATGCACCATGCCATGCGCGCGCGACAACCTGCCTATCCAGTGATACTGCACGACCAATCCATGCCACGGCGCATGAGAGGCGCGATGGCCTCCTTTCCACGCCAGGCTACGCGCACAAGCCTCACACAAAACATGCCAAGGCCGAAGTTCCAATGGGCATGCGCGACCAGTCCGTGTCACTCCAGCAAATTGCCGCGATGGGCAGCGTGGCACGGGGATGGTCCCTGGACGGCCAAAATTATGAAATTTTTCACTTAGTATAAATAGGACCCTTAGCTTTTAAAATCGGGGATCACAAAATATTTTTGGAAGAACGGAAAGGAGTGAAGGGAGAAGTGAAGGACTTCACCTAGGGTTCGTTATTTTTCATTCTCTTTTAATTACTCTTGTAAGTACATTACTTTAATTATGTTTTTGAGTAATTGTACGAACTTCAGTGGCTAAAACCCTTCCTCTAGGGTTGAGGCCATATGTAATGAATGTAAATGCATGAATTCATTTTTGGTTTGAGTTATAGTTGTTTTTTTGTCTTGCATTCTTAATTACCATTGTTTTTATGCTTGATCACCATGAAAAAAAACTCGTTAAGCTTAGGTAAAAGCTCGAAAGAGTAACACTAGGGTAGAACACAAGAATGCAAGGAGCAAGTTCTTATCTTTACGATAGGATTCGCGGTTAGGATAGAAACTATACCTAATTTGCCTTGCTTGGTTAATAAAACGGGATGATAGCTAGACACCGACTTAGGATTGTCACATCACCTCTTGTAGAAGTAGTTGTGAAGCTAAGTCAGGTTAAATGATTAGATGTACGAAAGTCCATAAAGGGCATAAACCTCGTAAACCACATCCACGTAGTTAAATTGCTCACAAATTAGGATGTCACATCCCCGCTCAACGATGTAGGTGTGAGACTAGTTTGTTATGTTTAGAGGCTTGAAAGACCATGAAAACTGCATTTTAACTCTATGAGACAACAACTGAAGTTTTCATACTTGAACCATTGGGAATTGTAGCATGGCATGATTATCAGGCCTTAACTCTAGTTGCTTCTCTTATTGTTTCTCGATTATTCTATGATCACCCCTAGATTTAATTAAAATTATCTAAAATCTCTTAAATCAACACTTGTGAAGTTTAACTTGACACTTGAACTTGAATATTCGTTGAATCAGTCTAGTCCCTGTGGGTTCGACATCCGGCTCTTAAAACAGCCACTGTATTACTTGTACGACTATGTGCGCTGGAGCTCAAATAGGAACCTAGTACCATAAATGGATAAAAGTCGACCCATGGCATGAACATGACAACTAAAGCTCAACATAAATAATTACGAAAACCAACATTTGAAATAGCGTAAGTCTAAATATTTAATAACATAAGGACAACATAATACATAACTCTGATCCGAAGCTAAATAGATACTATGTCTGATAAGCCTCTAACATCCTGATGAGTTGATGGGACAAAATCCCAACAAGCTCATTAATAAACTAAACTAAAAGATATTGATAAAAAGTTGATAAAGAGGTTCTAGAAGGATGAGGATTCACCAACAAGTTGGATATGCTAACTCTGAGGAATTGGCTAGTGGCGGGACTGAACCTGAACGTCCGAGCCTGTATCATGAAATGATACAGTATAGAACATGCAGTCAGTACTTGGAATGTACCAAGTATGCAAGGTAGGTAAAACTGCTAAGTAAGTAAAAATGAAATCATGCAGTCAAAAAAACATTCCATCATAAGATGTTGATAGTAAGGCTTGCATGTTATTATCTGAAAACATGATTTAAATATAACTGAATATCATAACTAAATCGAATGACCTAAAGCTGAAATTGATAATCATAAGTAAGACCGAATATTAGGCCAAACTTGTTGAAAACATAATTTCATGACTGATGAACATGTATAACTGAAATCATGAGGAACAATGGGAGACTCATCATATAACCGACATTACCAAGATAGAGCTTACGTGTTCCCGACAATTACACTCAAGTGGGTAGCACTGTTAGCCTTGGCATCAAGTTGAAGGCCCATTGAGGGCAGGGGAAGCTCACAAGGGAGGTCCCAAGAATTTTAATATACCTATATTGGCACGTAGTTCTTATGCACAGGGTTAACTGAACCCTTAGCCTACTCGGTGCTAGACACTATTTCCAAAAATATGCATATGCTCTCCGTCGTTTTTCAACGAAGCTGAATCATAAAAGTACATACATTATCTGAATACATAACATCAGGATCCTTGGCTCAAACCATACCACAAGCTGAAAAGTGGGAGTCTAGACTCCAAAATAATGTGCTAAGCTAATATCATGAAATTGAAGTAAATCATGAAACATACTTGATCATATGGTCTTGCCCAAACGTAAACATGCTTTGAAATAGACTTGATAGACAAAATCATGGATATAAACTTGGGTAATTTGAAATCATACTCTAACCATAGACATTTCATCATACTTTAAAACATATATCATAATCTCAACTCTTCATGAACTTACATATTTAGGCATAATATTTTTAAAACTTTGAAATCATTATTTGTAATAGAAATAATTAAAACTGGAAAAATATCACAGCACGGATAACAGAACGACTCGTGGTATCAAACCACAAGTCGTTGTATGCTGTCATTAATTGGGGAAATGTTGGTGGCAGTGGAGACAACGAGAGGTATGAAGACCCGTTGTGGGATACAACGCGCCGTCCTTTGCAATCGTGGTTAGGATCAGGCTAGGCGACACTGTAAACAACGAGAGACCCAATGACCCGTTAGGAGAAGCCACGGGCATTGGTTGTGGTCATGGTTGGAGGATTAAGTTTTCCAGTATACTTGACGGGGGAAACAACGATCCGTTATTTGTGGTGACAGTCGTAGTGTGACCTGTTAGAAGATGAGATGCCAAGGTTCAAGGGACTAACCACGGGCGATGTAACAAGTCATAGGTTGGAGGTACGGGGCGTCCTGTCGACCCGTTGTTTGGATCCGATACTAGGTCATCAACAATTCATTCGACTAGAGAGACACGATGGGTCGTGGTGGGTTCCAATGACCCGTTGGTGCTGTCCGTTGGTTCCATCCGGCCAGTTCTCAGGGTAGGTTCATTAAGGGTATTTTTGACTTTTTCATGATATAAGGCCCTATATGTCATTTTGGCTTGGGAAAGCTGGGTTTGTAAGAAAATAAACCTTCCTAAACTCCGATTCATGCATGCAAGGATTTTGACAAGTGATCTAAGGGGAGATTTCAAGCTTTTCACCTCAATTCCTTCAATTTAATTCTTGGTCTTTTAAGGAGGGTTAGGAGTTGATAATCTCAGGTATGTAAGGTCTTTCATGGGTGGATTCTTCCACACCCATGCTCCTTCTCTATTAATTACTCAAAAATTTATTTAAAAACTCATGGGGTTTTATATTCGGTTTGTATAAAATTTAATGATTTAATTATGGGTCTTGTGATTTTGAAACTCTATCATTATCTACTGATTTTGATCATCTTTTTGAGCTCTAAATTTGATATTAATATGGCTGATTTCGAATTTCTAATCATTTAAGCTCGATTATGCATATCCATGATAAACCGATTTATGATCCATTGATCCATTGATGTTTTTGATAAGCCCGGCATATATTATGAATTAAATCATGAATATATTATGTTATCTATTATGATCTTATGAAAATTTAAACTATATGCATGATCCACAAGTATGTATGTATTTTACTAAGCATGAATTATGTTTTGGCTGACTCACGGGCCTCAAGTCATGGCTAGTTCACGTATGTTCAAGCATGTTTATGATTATCATGATTTGACTAGCCCATAAACTCATGGATGTATTATTATGAGCACTATATATATTTTGGGAGTAGTATCGAACATCGAGTATGTTCGGGGCTCAGGTTAAGTCCCCGATCTCATGAATTACGTGTGCCACCGTAGGTATGTTGGGACCCATTCATGTTTGTCCCTGGCCCAAATGGCCCTTTTCATGTGTGAGCATGCCCTTCATGGTTCCTACCCTTGGCAAGGTATGAACACCCTCCCGACTAGGGATACAAGTCGGGTTTCATCTGTGCTCATATGGGGTATGTCGGTTAAGAGAATCTCCCACTGTTCCTCATGATTTATGCATGTTATGATTATGTATGTTGGCTCAAGTTATGTTAAGGGAAGTTTTTCTTTTATGATTATGACTATGTTTATGTTACGAATATTTTGAAAACCTTGAGCCGTATAATATGTTATAATGATTTATGATACGAGCATGTTGTCCTACTCTTATGACCATTCATGATTTTCATACATGTTTTAAATGTCCGCTTTACTTACCTTGCATACTCAGTACATTCCACGTACTGACCGCATACTTTCTATGTTGTATCATCTCATGATACAGGTCCCAGTTCTCAGGCTCATCCTCACCCGTAGATAGATCCGGACTTGCTCACTGCATACTTGGTGAGTCCTCATGTTCCGAGGGTTATATGTTCACACTCTATGTTATTCCTTCAGTTTCTGGATGTTGGATTAGTTAGGGAGTTGTCCCATTAATCCGCCTTTCATGTTTAGAGGCTTATCAGACTAAAAAGTTATATTCCGCTGTATTGCATAAGTATTGTACTATTTTCCCTTGTGTTATATTATGATTACGTTCTCTATGCTAACTCTTCCGCTCATGTGATTGCTCATGCCATGGGTTGACTTGAGGTCTCTCGGGGCTCCTTGTCCCGTGTCAATGATCCGGGTGTACGTTTGGGTCGTGACAAACTTGGTATCAGAGTCACAGGCTTATGTGTCCTAGGGAGTCTAAAAGCCGCGTTAAGTAGAGTCTTTTTCATGGGTGTGAAGCGCGCATCACTTATGAAGAAGAGGCTACTAGATGTTCAGGAATGTTCCCTTCTTTCATGATCTATGTCGTGCGATGAACGTCCTTTACTCCTCTAATTCATGTTATTCGCGTTTGCAGAATCATGCCTCCATGCCGAGTAAATGCCAGGAGGACCGGTAATGGTGATGATCATGAGGGTGCCAATGATGGAGAGCATCAGCCAGCTCAACCCGTTCATAAGGAGCACGTACTAGAGCCAGCCGCCCACGTTGATTTTAGGGCGGCGATTCAGATGTTGTACAGGCCATGAAAGCACAGGTCCAGAATCATACTGTGGCACATTATCCGCCAAATGGGAATGTGGCAGCTGCTAGGGTGAGGGACTTATTGAGGATGAGCCCTCTGGAGTTCACAAGGTCGAAGGTAGACGAGGACCCACATGACTTTATTGAGGAAATTCTGAAGATCAGCCAGGTTATAAGGGTGATTAATGGGGAATGTGTTGATTTGACCTCCTATTAGCTCAAGGGGTAGCACATATATGGTTCAAGTAATGGAAAGGTGCTAGGACAGCGAGTGTAGGCCCGATAGGTTGGGATGAGTTCCACACCGCGTTTAGGGATCGGTTCTTCCCTTGGGAGATGAGGGAGCTCAAGGTGGCTGAGTTTGTGAATTTAAAGCAGGGCAATATGTCAGTCCAGGAGTATGCCTTGGAGTTCATTCGGCTATCTAAATATGCTCTGGATTTGGAGGCGGATCAACGGGCTTGGGTTAGCCGTTTTGTGCATGGAGTAGTAGATTACTTGGATAAGGATTGCTGAATTATCATGCTACACCGGGACATCGACTTTTCCCGTATTGTATTGCATGCCCAACAGATGGAGTCGGTCTATAGGAGGCAGAGAGAGGCCAAGAGGGCCATGACCAATAGCTATGGGGTTTCTCAGGCCAGGTCAGGAGGTGGATCACCTCAGCAATCCCATCACAAGTCCACTACTCCAGCTCCATCATCGACTAGCACGCCATCCAGGTTCAGGGGAGACCAGAGGAGCAGGGCTACAGTCTCGAAGGATCATGGTAGCATGCAGGTGGAGCGCACTTTCCCAGCTTGTGCGAGATGTGGCAAAAATCATCCGGGGACGTGCCTAGTCGGTGCGGATGCTTGTTTCGGGTGTGGAAAACCTAGGCACAGGATCAGATATTGCCTTGCAGCCAGTTCTACCGCTCCAGCAGCACGACCCCCTCAGTAGAGTGCCTCCACTAGTTCGGCAGGTGATCAATGCCGAAGCAGGTTTTATGCCCTAGTGCATCGCCAGGAGCAGGAGGCTTCGCCAGATGTGGTCACAGGTATGTTGCAAATCTTCCATATTGATGCTTATGCTTTGTTAGATCCAGGAGCTACCTTGTCTTTTGTGACCCCTTACACTGCTAGTAGTTTTGGAGTTAGTCCTGAAATTCTGTCAGAACCATTCTCCGTATCTACTGCAGTTGGTGAATCAGTTGTAACTAGGCGGGTACATAGAGGTTGCCCTGTTAGTAAGGTTACCTCCGCGGACTTAGTAGAATTGGCCATGACTGATTTTGACATCATTTTGGGTATGGATTGGTTGTTTGCATGTTATGCTTCGATTAATTATAGGACCTGTGCAGTGGAATTCCGATTTTCAAGTGAGTCGATTTTGGAATGGAAGGATAATTCAGTTGTACCATCCAGTCAGTTTATTTCATATCTGAAGGCCAGGAAGATGATCTCTAAGGGTTGCATGTACCACCTATTCAGGTTTAAGGATGT
>JACEIK010006782.1:26043-52306 GCA_018107945.1 Datura stramonium | reverse complement strand
GACTAGGGTTACAAGTCGGGCTTCATATGTGCTCATATGGGGTATGTCGATTAAGAGAATCTCCCACTGTTCCTCATGATTTATGCATGTTATGATTATGTATGTTGACTCAAGTTATGTTAAGCGAAGTTCTTCTCTTATGATTATGACTATGTTTATGTTACGAATGTTTTGAAAACCTTGAGTCGTATAATATTTTATAATGATTTATGATACAAGCATGTTGTCCTACTCTTATGACCATTCATTAGTTCCATACATGTTTTAAATGTCCGCTTTACTTACCTTGAATACTCAGTACATTCCACGTATTGACCACATACTTTCTATGTTGTATCGTCTCATGATACAAGTCCCAGTTCTCAGGCTCATCCTCACCCGTAGATAGATTCAGACTTGCTCACTGCGTACTTAATGAGTCCTCATGTTCCGAGGGCTACACATGTTCACACTCTATGTTATTTCTTCAGTTTCTTGATGTTGGATTAGTTGGGGAGTTGTCCTATCAATCCGCCTTTCATCTTTAGAGGCTTATCAGACTAAAAAGTTATATTTCATCGTATTGTATAAGTATTGTACTGTTTTCCCTTATGTTACGTTATGATTACATTCTCTATGCTAAGTCTTCCGCTCATGTGATTGAATTAGATGTATGCTCATGCGATGGGTCGACTTGGGGTCTTTGGGGCTCCTTGTCTCGTGTCTACGATTTAGGTGTACGTTTGGGTCGTGACAGGAGCATAGGAATTATGAAAATACCCTTAATAAAAAATTTGAAAAATGGGGACTGCCGGTCATCATGACTCTCACCACGAGTCATACCACAAAGTAACGACTCGTGGTTACCTCTCGTGGTCACCAGTCCTCCTCCCTGAAGCATCTCTAAATCTTACCATGATTGCAAATCACGACTCGTGGTGTCCTACCACGAGTCATACTGTCAGTCGTGACATCATCCCCTTCACCATCCATTCTTTACAATGACTTCCATCACAACTCGTGGTTACTTACTATGAGTCATACCATGATCCATGACATCACACCCCAGCACTACCAGAAAACTCATCACGACTCCTAACCACGAGTCATACCTACACCTCACGACTCGTGATATGACTCGTGGTCTGGATACCAACTTTAGAATTCCACCATGACTGAGATCATGACCCATCACTTCCTATCATGACTCGTACCACAGTCGTCTTGGTGCAAAAAATTTAGATTTTTCTGCAGAACTCATTTCTAATTCTCCCATCTTTTTCCTAGGAACTTTTGGGGTATTACAACTTATGTCAAAAGCTTATGTTATATATAAATGAGTATTAGAATCTGTGAATTGCTAAAAACTGGTGAAATGATGAAGGTGCAGCCAAGTTGAGCTAATTCCCAGGGCAGTACCGCTGCTGCAGAACTTATTTCGCTGCAGCGTGAGTAGGTCAATTGTCACCTGTGCAAAGCCATTGTTCTTGAATTGTTACTATAATTATGTATGATGTTTAGGACTAGTTTTATATTATTATTTCATTGCTTATATGTTATTATATAAGATTCGCCGATCATGCCTACCAATATTGTGTTTCATACTGATGCTATTCCTGCACTTCTTTTCTTAGTGTAGAATTCAAACCAGGTAACTCCTCTCGTCCCCACCTATAAGCAGCAGTTGTTACTCTTGAAAGGTGAGCTAGCACAATGGCGGGAAGTCGCACTCCTCCGATGAAGATGTCTCTCCTTCTAACATTTCAGCTTTTTATTTTCTTAGACTTCTCATTCTTAGTTTACACTTAGACGTTTGTTGCAATAACTTTCTCTTAGGAATTACTAAGATGGGTCTAGTAGAATCTCGCAGATCGGTGCGAAGACGTCTGTAACTTACCTTTGAGAGGATGCAGGACTTTAGGACAACTCCTTCCCTCTTTCATTTCATGCAATTACTTGATTTCAATTGGTATCTAGTGATCCAAATTGGTATCTAACAACTCTTATTTCTTTCTCTCACAGATGGTGAGAACACGTGTGAATGCGAATAGAGAAGAAGCATCCAAGCCAGCAGCAGCAGTCCGCAAAAGAGGAAGGGGTCGAGGATGCAGGCGAAGGCCTGCCGCAGCCAGAGGAGGGGCTTGTGCTCCTACTCTAGTATGGGAGAGGTCATCATTTTCGGTACCTCTCGCAGTGCAGGAAAGGGTGGCTGTGGAAGTGGAAGTTCCCAACCGGGGAGAGGTTCCTGCTACTCCAGCATCCTCCGAGGTTCAGGCTTAGGTCCTTAATCTCTTGAGTGGCCTCATGGGTAAGTAGGCAGCGCCAGTAACCCTTGTAGGGCAGCAGTTAGAGATACAGCATGCTACTGTAGTGGCTCCTCTCATTCATGACATGTCAGAGGCGGTCATGTTCCTAAGGCCGGTGGTTGGGCCTGTGATGAGAGGGGAGGAGCATGACTTGTTCTGGAGGTTCGCCAAGATGAAGCCTCCCACTTTTTATGGTACCAAAGCAGAGGACACCTATGATTTCATTATAGATTATTATGAGAGGCTCCATAATATGGGGGTGGGGGAAAGATATGGTGTGGAGTTTGTCACCTTCCAACTGATGGGTGATGCAAAGCTCTGGTAGAGGGCTTTCGTGGAGTGCAGACCAGCAGGTTCCATATCGTTGACCTAGACCCAGTTCTATTCCATGTTTCTGGAGAAATATCTACCCCGTACCTTGAGAGAGGAGGCGGGATGAGTTCACCACCATCGAGTAGGGAAGCTCTTTTGTTGCAACCTATGAGGCCCGCTTCCATTCACTATCCAGGTATGCTCTACCCTTACTACCCATAGAGGAAGAGAGGATCAAGCGGTTTGTTAAAGGCCTAAATGTGGGTCTCCAACTATCATCTCTTCAGATGGTCTCCTTAGGTAAAACCTTTTAGGAGGTAGTGGAATACATAAAGAATATAGAGAGGATGAAATAGGAAGGGTATGCAAAGAATGCCGAGAAGAAGGCTAAGAGGGTGGGTTCCCACAGTGGCCCTATTGCTAGGAATTCGGTACCACAGGGTTTCTCTTAGGCTTCAAATTCATTCGGTGATGTAGGTTTCAGTCGGAGGTCTGTCAGGACACACTCCTTGACTGGAAAGTAAAGTTAGGGGTACTCAGCTTGTTCGCGCAGACTTCGAGGCTCGTCCTATTTCTATTGTTCCAGCTCAGAGGCCAGTGGTCGAGAAGGTATGCCACAAGTGTGGGGAGTATGGTCACATTTGTAGATGGTGTCCCAGGTTTGTCCAGGGCGAACATATTATTCCACACCCAGCTCCTCTAGCTCTGGCCTCTATCGGAAGAGGAGGCAGTGCATTCAGCAATATTGTCCACATCTAGGACAAGGTAGTCAGCCAGCCATCAGAGGTAGTGCTCAGTCGAGTAGAGGAGGTGCTCAGGTGGGTAGGGGTGGCACCCGGGCAGGTAGAGGGGTGGCATATCCCAACCAGGGTAATTCACAAGTGGGTAGCCAGGCTCGCTTTTATGCTTTTCCTAGTAAGCCCGAGGCAGAGGCTTCTGACGTGATTATTACATGTATGATCTTCGCGTCCGAAAAAAAGGCTATTGCTTTGTATGATCCAGGTTCTACATTTTCCTATGTGTCTTCTTATTTTTCATTGAGATTGGATCATGTTTATGATGTGCTTGATACTCCTATTCATGTGTCTACTTCTGTTAGGGATTCTGTTGTGGTGGATAGGGTTGTTTGGGATTGTACTGTTAATTTCATGGGGTTTAACATCCTGGTAGACTTAGTGATCTTGGACATAGTTGATTCTGATGTGATTCTGGGAATGATCTAGTTATCTCCTTACCATTCCATTCTGGATTTCCATGCTAAGACCGTCACTATATCGGGCCCAGGTTAGTCCAGGTTGGAGTGGAAAGGGAACTGTAGTCCTGCTCCTAAGAAACTCATTTCCTATATTCGTGCCCATAAGTTGATAGAGCGGGGTTGATTACAAATTATGATTTCAAAGTTTTAAGAACATGATGCCCAATTATGCAAGTTCATGAAGAGTTGAGATATGATCTATGTTTTCAAGCATGATGAGATGTCTATGGTGAAAGTATGATTTCGAATTACCCATGTATATATCTATGATTTTTGACTATCAAGTCTATTTCAAAGCATGTTAAAGTTTGAGCAAGCCCATATGATCAGGTATGTTTCATGATTTACTTCAATTTCATGATATTAGCTTACCACATGATTTTGGAGTATACACTCCCACTTTTCAGCTCGTGGTATGGTTTGAGCCAAGGCTCCTTATGTTTAAGTCTTTAGATTATGTATGTAATGTTATGAGTATCTTCATTGAAAGACAATGGTTCAGCTTCGTTGAAAAATAATGGAGAGCATATGCATGTTTTGGGAGTAGTGTCTAGCACCGAGTAGGCAGGGGTTCAGATGACCCCGGACCTCAGAACTACGTGGAAATATAGGTATGTTCATATTCTTTAGGACCTCCCTTGTGAGCATCCCCTGCCCCTAAGGGGCCTTCAACTTGATATCGATATCATGGTAACGTCCTTAGCCTTAGCAAAGCTTTGGATGGCTATGCCCACTTGAGTGTAATAGTTGAGACCACATAAGCTTCATCGTGGTAATGTCGGTTATATGACGAGTCTCCCATTGTTCCTCATGATTTCAGTTATGCATGTTCATCAACTATGATATTATATTTTCAGTTGGTTTGACCCAATGTTTAGTTTTACTTATGATGGCCAGTTTAAACTTTAGGTAATTCGATTCAGTTACGAGATTCGGTTATGTTTAATCATGTTTTTAGTTAATAGCATGCAAGCCCTACTCTCGGAATCTTATGATGAAATGTTTTATGATATGGATAATTTCAGTTTTACTTATACAGTGGTTTTACTTACCTTGCATACTCGCTACATTCCAAGTATTGACCGCATGCTCTATGATGTATTGTTTCATGATACAGGCTCGGACATTCAGGCTCAGTCTCGCCGCTAGCTAGTTCTTAGAGTTAGCATATCCAGCGTGTTGGCAAGTCTTCATCATTCGAGGACCTTTCAATCAGTTTGTTATCAGTATCTTTCAATTTCAGTCCATTAGTGAGCTAGTTGGGGTCTTGTCTCATCAACTCATCAGTATGTAGAAGCTTATCAGACATATTATGTATTCAACTTCGGATTTAGAGTTTGATATTTCGTTGTTCAAATGTTCTTAATTATTCAGACTTCCGCTATTCATATGTTAGTTTTTCCGCATTATTTACCTGAGCTTTAGTTATTATGTTCATTCCATGGGTCGACTTAGAGCCATTTATGGTTCTAGGTTATGTGTCAAGATCTGGGCCTATATTCGAGAACATGACAAACTTGGTATCAGAGAATTCGGTTTTGAAGTGTCCTAGGGTGTTTGAAAGTCGCGTTAAATAGAGTATTTTTCATGGGTGTGAAGCACGCCACACTTATGATAAAGAGGCTACAAAGCGTTTTAAGAAATTTTCTATCTTTTATGATCTATGTCATGTGATGAAATGTCTCTCTATCCTCCTAACTCATGCTATACACATTTGCAGAATCATGCCTCCTCGTCGAGTTAATGAAAGAAGGAACGAAAATGGAAATGGCCATGAGAATAGCAATACTGATGGCACCAGCAGGCCCCACCAGCCCCAAGGATCATGTGCCCGAGTTGGTTACCCATGCTGAGTTCAGGGTAATTATCTAGTTGTTGGCACAGGCTTTGACTGCCCAGGTCAACCAACAAGCGGTTGCTCATGTTCCCCAGAATGGGAACGCGACAGCTGCAAGAGTCAGGGACTTCCTCAGGATGAATCCCCATAAGTTCCTTAGATCGAGAGTGGACGAAGATCCACATGAGTTTATTGGTGAGATATAGAAGATCACCCAAATTATGGGGGTGATGGGGGAGGAGTATGCAGATCAAGCCTCTTATCAGTTGAAAGGGATTGCTCATATCTGGTTCAGGCAGTGGAGGAATAGCCAGGGAGTCGGTGCGAGTTCCATTAGTTGGGATTAGTTTCTCATCGCGTTCTTGGACCGATTCTTTCCCTAAGATATGAGGGAGATCAAGGCAACAGAGTAGGCCTAGGCATATTTTGGTTCAAACCGAAAAAATCAACCGAACTGATTTTTTTTAAATTTTGGTTTTGGTTTTTCGGTTTTTCGATTTGTTCGATCGATTTCATTTTTAAATTGTAAAATTTCAATTATTCAATTCAGTTTTCGATTTGAGAATATCGTAATTCAATTAACCGAAGTAGCCGAATATACTACCCACTAATATAACCCAATACCCCTCACCCGCCGACCCCAGGCCCAATTCACTAATTTTAAAGTTAAAACACATCAGCCCACTATTTCCCAAGCCCAATAATCACTAATGAATAATCATAACTAAAGTTCAAATGTCCAATAGTCCAATACATACAGGGTCAAATAATCAGTAACCTAATACCTAATGGCCTAATGTCCTAATCTGATAATCTCAATTCTCAAATTCAAGATTTCTATTTTCTAATGCCCTAATTTCTTAAAGGCTAAAAGAGAAAAACTCACGTTGTCATGCACGCAGCAGTGGCATTCGGCACCGACGACGACGAGGCGACGACTCGATTTGACGATCTCGAGGAATTGAAGAAGAACTGCAGACTATAGTTTGTCTTCCTCTGATTCTCTATTTCTCTTTTTCTCAAATCTCAAGTAAGTATATGAATATCCATTCCCTTTTGACTGAAGAACTGTAGTTTGATATTTGAGTTTCGACAATTCCTTTTATATTAGTTGTTTTTTACTAGTTTTATATGTTGAGAGTTGAGACTTCAGAATTGTCAGTTGTCACTTGAGAGTTGAGAGTATTTTATCACTGAGTTCGATCTAATTTGAATTATTTGATTATTATTAACTTCATTCTTGCTTTCATTTTTTTGAGTTATTGGTAGTTTGGTTGTGAGGCTGATTTACACCAGTGAGGCAGTGAACCAGTCACCACCAGACCGTCGCGTCTATTGTCTTGAAATCTTGATTCTTGAATTGATTCGATTTTCTATATGATGTTAGGTGTTTTTTATCATTGTTCTGGTTCTGGTTCTTGAATTCATTTGATTTGCTATTTGATATTAGGTTTTTTTTTAAATCATGTTTTGGTTCTCTATATATATAGCATTTAGCCATTAACTCCTTACATATCATTCTCATGTGTAAATATCTCTCTGCTTACCAACCTTATGTTAATTACCCCTTTAAATTTTCATAATATCATAGATGGCAGAAAATGAAAGTAGAGTGAGTGAAGGTGGAGCTTCAAATAAAAGCAATCAAAGCATACCTAACACTTTATCTCCAAGTGAAGTTAAACTTGAAGCTTCAAAGAAAAGAAAAGTCATGGAACCTAGGGCTGATTGTTGGAAGCATTTTGAGAAGTTCATTGATGAGAGTGGAGCTTCTAAAGCAAAACGTAAGTATTGTGGAAAACGTTATGCAGCCTCTACAAAAGGTAATGGTACTTCGTCAATGAATAGCCATTTGAAGAAGTGTCCTAAACTTTCCCGTCCCGTAGATGGTAGTCAAACACTAACAAGTTTTCAACCATCTTCAACGGAAGCAAAAGAAGGGGTGATTAGTACTTGAAAATTTGATCAAACATTAAGTAGGAGAACTTTAGCCCGAATGATTGTTGATGAGTTGTCGTTTAGTTTTGTTGAGAAGGAAGGTTTTAAGAATTTTATGAGAGTCATAGTGCCACAATTTCAAATTCCTTCTCGTAGAACCTTGACAATGGATTGTTATGAACTCTATCATGAACAAAGACAAGTTTTGATAAGGGTTTCCAAAGAAGCACGTCCAAAAGTTTGTCTTACGACAGATACTTGGACATATATACAGAGAATCAACTACATGTGTCTAACCTCTCACTTTATTGATAGAAGCTAGACTTTGCATAAAAGAATAATAAACTTTTGTCCTATTTATAGTCATAAGGGTAGTGATATGGCTGCTTGCATTACTAATTGTTTGCTTGAATGGGGTTTGGATAATGTGTTTACTATTACTGCTGGTAATGCTAGTTCCAATGATGTTACAGTGAAAGAAATGGCTAAACAATTGAGTAATTGGGGAACTAATATAATGGAGGGTAAACACCTTCATGTGAGGTGTATGGCACATATCCTTAATCTTATTGTGTAAGATGAGTTGAAGGAAATTGGTGATTCCATAAAGCGAGTGAGGCAAGTTGTGAGATACATTAGACAATCTCCTGTAAGAATTAAAAAGTTTAAAGAATGTTGTAAATCTCAGTTGATAACTTGCAAGAAATATTTATGCTTAGATGTTTCTACTCGATGGAACTCTACATACTTGATGCTAGAAACAGCACAACATTTTGAGCTTGCATTTGAAAGATATAGTTTTTATGATAATGGATTCTTGGATTATCTTCGTACTTGTCTTTGTGAAGATGGAACTCATGCAGGTGTCCTCACAAGTGTTGATTGGGATAATGTGAGGAAAATGGTAAAGTTTCTTGAAACTTTTTATCAACTTACTTTGAAGGTCTCTAGTTCAAATTATGTCACTTCCAATGTGCACTTTGTGGAAATTGTTGAACTTGATCTTATTTTGAAAGAGTTGACAGAAAATGAGGATGCTAGCTTGAAATCAATGTCTGAAAAAATGAAAGAAAAGTTCAAGAAGTATTGGGGTGAACCAGAAAAAATGAAAAAAATGATCTTTATTGTATCAGTATTAGATCCCCGTAACAAACTTGACTGTGTTCCTTTTGCAATAGTTGATATGTTTAGGGAAGGTCCTGGGAAGAACCTAATTGGTGAAGTGAATGCATATATGAGATCTTTGTTTGATTATTATGTTAAGAAAGGATCAAAAGGCTCTTTGATTGCAACATCTTCACCTACATCATCTAGCGACTCATTGAATACATCTAGAATGAGTGGTTATGGAAACTTTCAAAAAATAGGAACAATGAGAACAAAAAAACACTTTGAGAGGCATAAGGAAGTTTGTGGAGGTACAAATAGTAAATCAAAGTTGGATAAATATCTTGGTGAAGATGTTGAGCCAAAGGCAGATGATTTTGATATATTAATGTGGTGGAAAGTTAATGAGCCGAGATTTCCCATTCTTGCTGAGATGGCTCGTGATGTGTTAGTCATTCCCATTTCAAGTGTTGCATCAAAATGTGCATTCAGCACAGGAGGTCGTGTTCTTGATCCCTTTAGAAGTTCATTGACTCCTAAGCTAGTTCAATCTCTTATCTGTCTTCAAGATTGGCTTAGAAGTGAACCTATTCCTATTAAAGTTGAGGAAGATTTAGAGTTTCTTGAGCAACTTGAACTTGGTAAGAATTTTGTATTTTTTGTTCATACATTCAAACTAATTTTCTATCTATGTTGCATAACAAGTTCTTTCATATTTTTTTAGATATGGCTAGTAGTGGAAATACATCTAGTATTGTTAATATTTACTTGCAACTACCAACTAGTGACATGTGTGGTAAGTAGAAAACTTCTATATATAATAACTTTTTTAGCAATTTTATATATCCTAGATTTATTTTATTATAACTTGTATTTGACTTATAACTTTGTTTAATTTTGTTGTTAAGGTTTGATCATGTCGCCTGTTTGGGATCACTTTGAAATGGTGGAGGAAATTAGAGGAGTGCGCATAGTCAAATGTATTCATTGTGGTCAAAGTTACCGTTATCATCCAAAGTCAACTGGGACTTATCATCTATAAAAACATGTTAACAAGTGCCTTGAAAAACAACAAAGAAGGTCATTGATGTTGCAGTTGTGATTTTGATTTACTATGATGTTGTTCTTATTTTGAAGTTTAAACTATGCAGTTGGTTTTAATTAGTGAAGTATCTAAAAGCTCTTTTGATTATGGATGAATTTATGAATTATGTTATCTGTACTTGAATTGGATATTTTATATATTTGAATGGACTGTTTAGAATGGATTATAGCCTCAGGCCTGTATGTGTTAGTGTGTAACCCTATTGTGTGGGCATGTATGTTATTGTTTGCTATCCTAATAGTATTTTTTTCCTAAATATGTGTGGCTTGTGGCATATGTGTGACTGTGTGTTAGTGTGTCACTAAGTGTTGTGTGAATTGTGATGTGTAGCCATGTGGGACTGTGGGCAGTTTGGCAGTGTGCAACTGTGTCATGCCATTTAGTTTAGCTGGAGATATTGACATATTGTACAAGGAATTTTGAAGTGAAGGACAAAATTAGCACTTTGGCAGTGGCCACTGCCCACTGGCCAATTGGCAGCTTGCTGGCTGCTCCAGCCTCCATGTATATGTGTTGCTGTTACATTTGTAAAACCGAAAATCAAAAATAAATTAACCGAATTGAAATTGTAAAAATCGAACCGAACCGAAATAATTTTAGTTCGGATTTGGTTATTAATTTTACAAACCGAAAATCGAAAAAACTGAATCAAATTTCTCAAATCGAACCAAACCGACCGAACGCCCACCCCTACAACAGAGTTTGTGAACTGAGATGGAACAACATGATATCCAAGAGTATGATTTAGAGTTCACCCTCTTGTCCAAATATGCACCCGATATGGTGGCTAATCAGAGGGCTCAGGTGAGAAGATTTCTGCATGGGATTGCAGAATATTTGGTCAAGGATTGCAGGATCACTATGCTTTATAAGGATATTGACTTCTCACAATTATTCCTGTATGCCCAGCAGATAGAGGTGGTTCAGGTGAGTGAGAGAGAGAGGGAGGCCAAGAGGGCCAGGACCGATAGTTTCGGATTCTCCTAATAAAGGCCTGGTGGTAGGCATCATCAACAGTTCCACCAGAGATCATCAGCCCCAGCACCGTCAGTAGCGAGTGTGCCATCCAGATCTAGGCGCGATCAGAGGAGTGAGCATCAGGCTCTCGAGGTCAGGGGAACAGGCCCATAGAGCCCAGCATTCCAAGTTGTGACTGGTGCAGTAGGAGGCACACTGGTTAGTGCATAGCAGGTACAGGTGCTTGTTTCGGGTGTGGAAAGCCCGGAAACATTCTCAAAGACTGTCCAGTAGCCAGACAGGGCCATGGTAGAGGCCGAGACACAATCACTAATTCAGCAGCTCCACCAGCACGCTAAGCTCAACAAGGTGCATCCACTAGTGCATGTGGTGGTCAGCGTCAGAACAGGTTTTATGCCCTCGCATCTCGTCAGGAGAAGGAGGTCTCTCCAGATGTAGTCACTGGTATGTTATGAGTATTTCACCTTGATGTATAGTTAGATCCAGGGGCTACTTTATCTTTTGNTTCTTTTGTCTCTCATTCTTACTTTTATTTAGTGTGGAGAAGTTTGTCACTGCACTTGCTCTCATGCAATTCCCAAGAATCCCTCTTTTATCCCTTAGAGTTAGATCCAGGGGCTACTTTATCTTTTGTGATGCCCTATGTTGCTAGTAGTTTCGGAGTCGGTCTCGAAATTCTATCGGAACCCTTCTTAGTCTCTACTCCAGTCAGTGATTCAGTTATAGCTCTATAGGTATACAGAAATTGCCCTATCACAGTCCTTTAGAAAGTCACCTTAGCAGATTTAGTAGAGTTGGACATGATAGATTTGATGTTATATTTGGCATGGATTAGCTACATGCATTTTATACCTCAGTAAATTGTAGAACCTGTGCGGTAGAGTTTTGCTTTTCGAGTGAGCCAGTCCTAAAGTGGAAGGGTAGTTCAGCTGTGCTTGTAGGTCGTTTCATTTTCTACCTTAAGGCCAGAAAGATGATCTCTAAAGGTTGCGTGTACCATCTAGTTTGGATTAAGGACGCTACGTCCGAGACCCCAGCTATCCAGTCAGTTCCTATAGTGTGTGAGTATCCAGAGGTGTTTCCATATAATCTACCAAGAGTCCCTCTCGAGCTGGAGATCGACTTTGGTATTGACCTTCTTCAGGATACCCAGCCTATATCTATTCATCTGTACAGAATAGCTCCAACTAAGCTAAAGGAGTTGAAGGAGCAGTAGAAAGATCTCTTAAACAAGGGTTTCATCAGCCGAGAAAATCCCCATGGGGTGCACCAATTCTCTTTGTCCGAAAGAAGAATGGTTTCCTTTGGATGTGCATTGAATATCAGCAGTTAAACAAAGTCAATCAAGAATAGGTATCCTCTCCCCAAAATATGACTTGTTTGACCAACTTCAGGGAGCCAAGTATTTTTCAAAGATAGACCTCAGATCTGGATATCATCTAGTACACCCCGTAAGTTCCTAACATTTAGTAGGCCTATTCATACGTTAGTCAATAGTTTTATAATGCGACGCATGCAAGAAATGGCCCAGAAAAAGATCGAACGAGCACGGAATTGGAGAAGCGAGGGAGAAGGCCGGAGTAGGCTGCAACTGGGGCAGCGTGCCATGGACCCCCTCCCTCCATGTTGGGCGCTGTGGAATGCTCGTAAACTGGTGCGACAGGGTCCCTGTCACGGACCCTGTGTCCACCGCCCAAGTATATATATAAATCCTATTCACTTGTTGAATCATTATATATGATATACCTTCGTCCAAAAGTGAAACCCACGCCATTTTTAAGTTATTTCTTTCCGATTATGCTGCCAAACGCTGCCCAAATCCAAATTAACTCCAGGTATCAAATTATAAGCCTGCAGGGAGCATTACTACAGAGTTAGTTTCTTGAAATTCGTCCGGCAAATCATAACCCCGCCGAGTAGAAGTTGTCGGAATTGCTCCAAACTAATTTCTATACAGTCACAGGATTCAAGTAAGTATTTCTCCCTTTTGAACTCTCCAGAAATTATACGTTTTCAATCGTGTTTTGATAACTTGAAGTATAGTTAATATTAGTATTAAAATTTATCATTTTTATCGAATTTAGTAATGAAACTAGTCTCATTCTCCCAGTAATATGATTACAGTTGGAAAGGGTTGTTGAATACAGATTGAAACTCGTCGATTAGACAAAAAGTCGGCACTTAAGGTGTGTAAAGCTATCCCTTCGGCAAGTTACGTTCGTCGTAAAGTTAGTACGACCCGTGTGTCTATAGTACTTCAGAGTAAACCTATTGGTGTCAGCTATTATAAACTGAATTGAGCCTATGGTGACAAAATAGTAACTCTTGTTAGAATTAATCTAGCTAGAATGGTTTTACTTTGATGTTAGGTAATCAGATGTATCCCATACAGAGTTCCATCTACTGGGGCCGCGAGGGCCGCATTGAGTTCCATTTATTGAGGCCGCGAGGGCCACATTGATTTCCATTTATTGAGGCCGCGAGGGCCATACAGAGTTTCATTTACTGAGGCCTCGAGGGCCATATTGAGTTTTATTTATTGAGGCCACAAGGGCCATACAGAGTTCCATTTACTGAGACTTTGAGGGCCATTTTGAGTTCCATTTATTGAGGCCGCGAGGGCCATACAGAGTTCCCTTTTCTGAGGCCGCGAGGGTCATATTGAGTTCCATCAGATTGAGGCCGCGAGGGTCGTAATGAGTTTCACCAAATTGAGGCCGCGAGGGCCATCCCGAGTTACAGTACACACCATCCATAGTACTCTGGTAGTAAGAGTGGACCTTGTTTGTACTTGCCAGGGCTTATGGGGGCCCAGGTAGGTTCTTTTGTGTTGTTTGTACCTTCCAGGCTTATGCATCAATTATATTCATGTTTCTAATGTTGTTTTAAGATTTATGGGCATTTTTTATAATGATTTTGATTACAAATTATTACTTCAAAGTTTTAAGAACATGATGCCCAATTTTGCAAGTTCATGAAGAGATGAGATTATGATTTATGTTTTCAAGCATGATGAGATGTCTATGGTGAAAGTATGATTTCGAATTACCCATGTATATATCTATGATTTTTTACTATCAACTCTATTTCAAAGCATGTTAAAGTTTGGACAAGCCCATATGATTAGGTATGTTTCATGATTTACTTCAATTTCATGAATTAAATTCAGGTTAAATCCTTACTCTCTTCCTTTAATTACTACAATTTTTACCAGCTTTCAATTAATTATTATCTTTCTGCCTTACATATTCGGTACATGTTGTACTGACACCCACCCGAGGAGCTACATCGCTTTCCTATAGGTGCGGATAGACTCGGTTCAAGATGTTCCTAGCCTCCAGCTGAAGTCAGTATTTTATTCAGATCCTTCCCTCTGGAGTTGAAAGTTAGTAGAGGTTTGTACTTTTGATGTACAGTTTTGGATAGGTAGAGGCCCTATCTCGACCATTATATCACTCTTAGAGGCTTGAAGACAGTTGTACATTTCCTATGGCTAGTTGTTGTTGGTCGTGTGGGGCCTGTGTATGCTATATTTCCTGTGTTGGCCGTGTAGGGCCTTGTTTAGCTGTTAGTTGGCGGCCTTGTCGACCATAGCGTAGTTTAGTGCCTGATTTACTTTTCAGTTATAACTAGACAGCATGGTAGCCTTGTCGACCCGCATAGGATCCATGTTATTGTGTTGCTGTGGTCAGTTGTCTTCTTTTACAGGTGGCCTTGTTGGTCAGGGGTTGTACTTACAAACGAGATATATCCTATTCGTTTCTTGAATTAAGTGCCAAACATGGCCCAGTCCAATCAGGTTAGTCAGACCAATAGGGCACCGGGTGCCAGTCATACCTCCAAAGGTGGGGCATGACATCATCATCTCAGGGTTAGAGAGAGTGACATCCTAAAGACAGCTTTCAAGACTCGGTATGTCCACTATGAGTTTGTGGTTATGTCTTTTGAACTAACGAATGCTCCTGCAGCTTTTATGGATTTGATGAACAGGGGGTGCAAGCCATATTTGGACATGTTCGTGATCATATTCATAGATGAGATTCTCATATACTCTCAGAGCAAGGAGCAGCATGTCGCTCATTTGAGGGTGGTGCTACAGACTCTTAAGGATCACCAGTTGTTTGCTAAATTCAACAAGTGTGAGTATTGGCTGAACTCGGTAGCATTTTTGGGTCATGTGGTGTCAAATGAGGGTGTACAGTTGGACTCTCAAAAGATAAAAACTGTGAAGAATTGGCCTAGACCAGTTAGTCTCTCAGATATCAGGAGTTTCTTGGGTTTAGCTGGCTACTACAGGAGGTTTTTTATAGGGTTTTCATCTATTGTGGCACTGTTGACTAAGTTGATCTAGAAGAAAGTGAAGTTTCAATGGTCAAAGGCCTGTGAGAAGAGCTTTTAAAAGTTGAAGACTCGACTCACCTCAGCACTAGTGTTGACCCTACCTGAGGGTACCAATGGATTTGTGGTATATTTTGACGCCTAGAGGATTAGCCTTGGTTGTGTATTAATGCAGCATGGTAAGGTTATAGCCTATGCTTCAAGGCAGCATAAGGTCCTTGAGAAGAACTATCCGACTAACGACCTCGAGTTGGCGGCGGTAGTATTTTCCTTGAAGATTTGGAGACACTATTTGTATAGGGTCCATGTGAATGTGTTTACAGACCACAAGAGTCTGCAGTACGTGTTTACCCAGAATGATCTGAACTTGCAACAAAGAAGGTGGTTGGAGCTTCTTAAAGATTATGATAAGAGTGTCCTTTATCATCCGGGAAAGGCTAATATGGTGGCAGACGCTCTTAGCAGATTTTCTATGGAGAGTGTGTCTTATGTAGATGAGGGGAGGAAAGAGTTGGTGAAGGATGTTCCTCGGCTTGCACGACTAGGAGTTCGCATTATTGATTCAACAGATGGTGGTGTCATTGTTCAGAATGGTTCAAAATCCTCTTTGGTGATAGAAGTCAAGGCTAGGCAAGACGAGGATCCTATTTTGGTAAAGTTGAAGGAAGCGGTTCAGAATCAGAAGGTTGAGGTCTTTTCCCAAGGGGGAGATAGTGTACTTCGATATTAAGGTCGTTTGTATGTCTCGAGTGTTGATGATTTGAGAGATCGAATATTGCATGAGGCTCATGGTTCCTGATATTCTATACACCCAAGTGCCACCAAGATGTACCGTGACCTATGGGAAGTCTATTGGTGGAGTGGCATGAAGAAAGACATAGCAGAGTTTGTGGCTAAGTGTTCGAATTGTCAGCAAGTGAAAGCGGAATATTAAAGGCCTAGAGGTGTGCTTCAAGAAATTAGTATCCCTACTTGGAAGTGGTAGGAAATCAGTATGGACTTTATTACAGGGTTTCCTCATACTCGTCGACAGTATGACTTTATTTGGGTGGTTGTAGACAGGTTGACAAAGGCAGCTCATTTTTTACTGGTCAAAACTACCGATTCAGTGGAGGATTATGCCAAATTGTACATTTGAGAGTTAGTTCAGTTGCATGGAGTGCCCTTGTCCACCATATCAGATAGAGTTACTCAGTTTACCTCAAAATTTTGGAGATCATTTCAAAAGGGACTCGGCACCCAGGTCAAGCTTAACACAACCTTTCACCCGCAGACAGATGGTCTGGCTGAGTGGACCATTCAAACTCTTGAGGATATGTTGAGAGCATATGTGATTGATTTCAAGGGTTATTCGGATGATCATTTACCTCTAATTGAGTTTGCATATAACAATAGCTACCATTCCAGCATTCACATGGCTCCGTTTGAGGCTTTTTATGGGCAGAGGTGTAGATCGCCTATTGGTTGGTTTGAAGTCGATGAAGCTATATTGATAGGACCATATTCGGTTCATGAGGCTATGGGAAGGTCCAACTTATAAGGGGAAGGTTGAAAACAGCTTAGAGTCATTAAAAGTCCTAGGCGGATGTGAGGAGAAGAGGACTTGGATTTGAAGTTGATGATTGGGTGTTCTTGAAAGTGTCTCCCATGAAAGGAGTGATGTGATTCGAAAAGAAGGAGAAACTTAGTCCTCGTTAGGTTGGCCCATACAAGATTGTGATATGTGTTGGCAAGGTGGCCTATGAGTTGGTTTGCCCTCAGAATTGGCTTCAATACATCCAATTTTCCATCTATTGCTCTTGAAGAAGTGCATTAGTGACCCGTATTTGGTTGTTCCGGTGGAGAGCGTAGGTATGAAGGATAGACTTAGCTATGAAGAGGTTTCAGTTGAAATACTTGATTGTCAGGTTCGTAAGATAAGAAACAAAGAGGTAGCTTCAGTAAAGGTCTTGTGGAGAAATCAGCATGTTGAAGGAGCTACATGGGAAACCGAGGCAGATATAATCGCTAAATACCCGCATCTTTTCCCTTCCGGCTCATTTCCTTCTTGAGCTATCAATTTTCCTCCTTAGCACTTTATTCAGTTTTGTGCTCAGTTCATGTGTTCCAGTTTCTTTCATGCCAGTGCATGCATGTATGATTCATGAATTTAGTTCAGTCATGTTGTTCAGTTCAGAATCAGTCACTCCGTCAGTTTTCAGCTTCAAATGTTCAGTATTTGAGATGACAGTTCTTTTCCCTAGCCTTTCAGTATGTTTATTCACATTCGAGGACGAATGTTCCCAAGAGAAGATATTGTAATACCCAAAAGTCCCAAAGATCAGAGTTGAGGGTTCAAGCGGAGAAAAATAGGAAAAATGTTGCCTGAAGCACAGGACGATTCGTCTAGTGACCCAATGGGAGACTTCATGAGTCGTTAAGTAACTCATGAAGTGAAGGGAAGTTGGAAAAGGTTCGTGGTCAAGGGGTGACCACGGGAGGCAGCCACGAGTCGTGATGTGACTCCACGACTCGTGGAGTTGGTCGTGGTCGGGAGCTGAGTTAGGGATTTAATTTTGGGCAGTAGACTTCATGTCTTGGACCTAATGAGTCATTATGTGCACTACGAGTCGTGGTGTCACTCGTGGTGACTGGCAGTGTCTAATTCTCCTGTAGTTTAGTAAGGGTGTTTCTGTAATTTTTAAGCCCCTGGGTCCTAAACTACATCATTTTAAGCTCAATTAGGAGGTTTTAAGAGTGCTTAACCTATCCTAAGCATTCTCATTCCATGCATGCAAGATTAAAGAATTCATTGGAGATCAAGCTTGAGGATTCCTTAGGTTCTTCCCCCAATTCACTTGGATATTCAAGGAAGGTTGTGAAATCAAGTACCCATGTATGTAGGGTTATAAATGGGAATCTCTCTCCACTCTCATGACCAATTCCCTTCTCAATTCATGAAATTCAAGGTTGATGATTACATGGGGTTTCAACCCAATTGATGAGATTCTCTATGTGTCTATCATGGGTCAATTATATTCATGTTTCTAATGTTGTTTTAAGATTCATGGGCATGTTTTATAATGATTTCGATTATATATTATGATTTCAAAGTTTTAAGAATATGATGCCCAATTATGCAAGTTCATGAAGAGGTGAGATTATGATCTATGTTTTCAAGTATGATGAGATGTCTATGTTGAAAATATGATTTTGAATTACCAATGTATATATCTATGATTTTTGACTATCAAGTCTATTTCAAAGCATGTTAAAGTTTGGGCAAGCCCATATGATCAAGTATGTTTCTTAATTTACTTCAATTTCATAATATTAGCTTACCACATGATTTTGGAGTATACACTCCCACTTTTAAGCTTGTGGTATGGTTTGATACAAGGCTCCTCATGTTTAAGTTTTCAGATTATGTATGTAATGTTATGAGCAGCTTCATCAAAAGACGATGGTTCAGCTTTGATGAAAAATAATGGAGAGCATATGCATGTTTTGGGAGTAGTGTCTAGCACCGAGTAGGTTAGGGGTTCAGATAACCCCGGATCTCAAAACTACATTCCAATGTAGGTATGTTCATATTCTTTGGGACCTCCCTTATGAGAATCCCTTGCCCCCAAGGGGCCTTCAGCTTGATATTGATATCATGGTAGCGCCCTTAGCCCTGGCAAGGATTTGGATGGCTCTGCCCACTTGAGTTTAATAGCCGGGACCACGTAAGCTCTATCGTGGTAATGTAGATTATATGATGAGACTCCCATTGTTCCTCATGATTTCAGTTATGTATGTTCATCAATTATGATATTATATTTTCATCAGGTTTAGCCCAATGTTCAGTTTTATTTATGATGGTCAGTTTCATTTTTGGGTCATTCGATTCAGTTATGTTTAATCATATTTTCAGTTAATAGCGTGTAATCCCTACTCTCAGAATCTTATGATGAAATATTTTATGATATGCATTATTTCTGTTTTACTTATACAGTGGTTTTACTTACCTTGCATACTCAGTACATTCCAAGTAGTGGACGCATACTCTATGTTGTATCATTTCATGAAACAGGCTTAAACGTTTAGGCTCAGTCCTACCGCTAGCCAGTTCTCAGAGTTAGCATATCCAGCCTGTTGGTGAGTCCTCATCCTTAGAGGACCTTTTAATCAGCTTGTTATCAGTATCTTTTAGTTTCAGTCCATTAGTGAGCTAGTTGGGGTCTTGTCCCATCAGCTCATCAGTATATAGAGGTTTATCAGACATAGTATGTATTCAGCTTTGGATTTAGAGTTTGATATTCTGTTGTTCAGATGTTCTTAAATATTAAGACTTCCGCTATTTCGAATGTTAGTTTTTCCGCATTATTTATCTGAGCTTTAGTTATCATGTTCATGCCATGGGTCGACTTGGAGCTATTTATGATTTTAGGTTCCGTGTCTAGATCCGGGCCTATATTCGGGTCGTGATAGGATAGTAATAATATCCTTAGATGAGAGGCTCGTGCTCGAAAGGAGAATCTGTGTGAGCAATATTGATTGAGTGACTCGTGTCTGAGGGGAGCATCCAGACGAGCATATAAATGGGAGAGGGTACCACGCTGGTACAGTACATGGATTTTTAGAGTCCCTTGCATGTCATGACTGGAAGGGAAGAAATAAGACCCTCTAGCATGTGTGTACACTGATATTGATGACGGAGTGTTTATAGTTATATGGTGGAGGCATGTGCCCGACATGTCACCACTTCATCTATTTAAGATGTATTTGTAATTATGTGAAAGACTTGAAACGAGTAAGTGCTAAGTGGTTGAGTTGATTTTTTGTGATCCTGTAAACATAACCTGAACGATAAAAGTGGAAAATATTTGAAGTGTGATATGTTCAAACAATTATTGATGTGGAGTTGTTCTTTCTTGTGATAAATTTCTTGAAACGAATGTGATGACGAGTAGCTGTGAACTGATGTCAAAAGCTTGTATTATGTTTGAATGAGTACTAGAACGTGTGAATTGCTAGAAATTGGTGAAATGATTAAGGTGCAGCTAAGTCGAGCTACTGCCCAGGGCAGTACCGTTGCAGTGGGACTTGTTCTGCTATGGCGAGACAACTGCAGCGGTCAATTGACTGCTGCAGCGAAAGGTCTAATCCATTGAGCAAGCCGGTTATTATCTGTGTAGAGCCATTGTTCTTGAAATGTTACTATATTTATGTATGATGTTTGGGACCGGTTTTATATTGTTGTTGCATTGCTTATATGTTATTATGTAAGATCGGCCGATGATGTTTACCAGTATCGTATTTCGTACTGACACTACTCCTCCACTTCTTTTCTTAGTGCAGAATTCGAACCAGGAAGCTCCTCTCGTCCCCACCTAGAAGCAGCAGTGATTACTCTTGAAAGGTGAGCGAGCGCAATGGCGAGCAGTCCCACTCCTCCGATGAGGATGCCTCTCCTCCTGATATTTCAGTTCTTTATTTTCTTAGACTTCTCATTCTTAGTTTACACTTAGATGTTTGGTGCAATGACTTTTCGGATCTTGGGGATTATCGTTTGTTTGGTTTTAGTTGGTTCTTACAGTTTTCATATATTTCATTTTGTTTCATTATAAAGTGTTATTTCTTGCTGGATGATTGATGTTAGGGTAATTGTTTGGATTCGCTGGTTTGCCCACTGGGGGGTCGGTATGGGTGCGAATCACGGTCATTTGGGTCGTGATACAAGCTATTAGCCAACTTATAAACTTATTAAATCTTCAAATTTAGATTACTCTTTATCTAATACACAGTCATGTTTAACTAACTTGAAATGAATGGACATACACTATACGAAGCATCTCATGGGTATTTCATTTAGCACATATTCTAACCAAATTTTCAAAATTTAATTAAAGGTGATACCATTAATGCTGGAAACCTTGTGAAAACATCTGATCCTAACTCCGCTTTAAAGGCTAATACATAAACTTCTTTATTCATTTATCAAAATCAAATCTTAATCACAAAACAATTTGAAGTCATCAACTAGTTATAAGAGTGTAGAAGATATGAACTTGATAGAGAAGGTATTTGTAATGACCCACTCGACCGTTATAACACCCTGACGACTTAAGCACGAGCGAATTTAAAATTTGCAAGTTAGAATGCAGTCCCTCGAAAATAAAAGAGTATGAGATGAAACACATCGAATGGGCTAAGTCAAAGTTGGGTCGGCTCAGGCATAAGGCCACTGCGATGGAGTATTTTCCCGCTGTAACGGAATCGTTGCTCCGAAAGTGTACTCACTGCAGTAGAAAGGCCACTGCGATGGACTATTTTCCCACTATAACGGAACCAATGCAGCGAAAGTGTACTCACTGCAGCAGACAATGGGGATCAGAATTTCGCAAATCCTGTCGCGGTTTGGATTTGAATACCTATTTTCATAAGGGGCTGAATAAAAACACCCAGAAAACACAAAATAGACTTTTGGGAACAAGGAGAAAAATAAGGAGGCTAAAGAAGGCGAGACTTCACCTTCTATAGCTATGATTCTCCGTAAGAACTCGGAACTTGATGTAATGCATGCGGGAATATCCCGACAGGAGCTTGGTGCGCAGTTAGGCTATGGCTTACTCACCTTCATGTTAGAATTGGATTAGCAAACATATATTTGTATATACTTGATCTGTGATTGATGAGTAGGGGAGAAACTTTGAGTTAATTGTGAGTTAAATAATTATAATCAGTAGTGTTTGAGAGCAAAGGAAATAGGAAAGAAGTGATGATATCCCCATGTTATGGAATTATATAGGTTAAAGTTTTACGGAGGAGACCTTAGAAATGGTGTATAGGGGAGCGGGTAGGTTAAGGCGCATTGATCCTCGAACATCGCTTGTTGATACATATAGCCTTTCTTTTCTTTCCAAAATTTTAACACCGAATCGATTAGCCTTGAATCATCAAATATATAATGCATAAATTGAACATTGAGGGGTGGGCTATATTCGTGGTTGGCGTGAATCGTAATGAATTGTGTGAGAAAGCGGGCTAAGGGACTAGTAAGTTCTCTTAGTTACATTGTATCCTAGGATTATTTGGTTTATGTCAATTTGATTGTCATCGCTTGAAGAAGGTAAGATGATTATAGAGATGAATCAATATAGTTCTTTTATAATGGTCAAGAGGTGGCGAAGAAATAATTCGTGGGAAAACTTAGAGAAAAACTGGTCGAAGTACTGCCTGAGCAGTATTGCTGCAGCGGCTCCAAGACCGCTGCAGTAATGTCGCTGCAGTGGAGACCAATCTCGCAAGCGGACTAGTTTTCACCTCATCATGGAATTTTTGGATATAAATGATGCAATAATTAACTGGTTATGAAATAGTATCGAACTAGGGTTGTGTTATACTTGGTGTTGTGTAATTCTTGTTTTGTGTGATTTATTGTTATCTGAATTGTGATGTGTAGCTCTTGAATTGATGAGTAAAGTCTGTGATAAGCAAGTGAGTAAACGAAGTGGAATGTAATATGGGAAGCTAAATCATCGACATGTTGAGAATGAGAGGCCTAGGGTCGAGGTGAGAACTTGGATGAGCAAATTGTATGATCAAGCCGTGAGTGAGGGCTTGGATATAAGTGACTTGTGCCCAAGGTGAGCATCTGGGTGAGCAGTATGAGTGAGTACACAGATAGCTATAATTAAATGTTCATACGCCTGGGTGTATGGACATGAGTACACAGACAGGTATGATGAAGATCTCATACGGGTGGGTGTACAGTACATGGATTTCTAGAGTCCCCTGCAGGTCATGACTAGAAGGGCAAACATAAGACCCTCTGGCATGTGCGTACAATGATGTGACAAAGGCGTGCGCCCGGCATATCACCAATGGCATGATTGCGAGACAGAGATTGTGTAGGTATGGCATGATATACATACGGATGCAATGACAAGAAGGTACAGGTATACAAGTGTTATACAAGATATACCAACATGATTTAGGTATGATGTGAGAGACACGGTTAGGATGCAATACATGATGATACGGTACAGGTATGGTACTATATAACATGATCATGATGTGGAGACATGTATGTGCATGTGCTTAAATTGTGGAGGACTTAACTCCACATGTTGGTTTGATGTTTCCTTGTGTGTAAACTCCACAGGTTGGTTTGATGTTTCCTTGTGTGTACTTGAGCTATTATGTATACTGTGATTTAATGTTTGATCAAAGTGGTCTTGTGGGTTATAAATGGTAATATGAAGAGCTTAATCATGATAGTGAATTTCGGGGAAACTGCGGGTTTAACTTTATTTGTTAGTGTTCTAAATTAGAGAGGGTCGGTTAATTCTGTAAGAAAATAAATAGGCTAATAAATGATAAAAACAGACTTGGTTAATGATAATAAAAGTGTAAATGACGTGGATGTGTTAATAATGTTAGGTGGTAGGGTAAAAAGATAAGAGCTAGTGAAACCGGTCTACTACTTAAGTAAGGTGGCACTGCAGCAGGCCAATCGCGAGACCACTGTAGCGATCAAAAATACCTGCTGCAGCGGAATGAGGGAGACAAATTGATTATTAAGGCGAAGGCTAAAGTGGTAGGGTGCTTGTATGAAAATTTATGAGATATAAGTGTCAATAATGTAGCTAGTAATTCCTGATGAATTATAATAAAAGTTGGAATAGTTGTTGCATTTATTAAATCGATTGCATGTTAAATCATATGCCGTTTGTGAACTAATCCTAGTCGGTCGATGATGCCTACCAGTCTGTGTGGTGTACTGATACTATCTTGCTATACCTTTTTGGTGTAGGTTGTGGTAAGTTTGAAGTTTCATGATTGACGTGGAGTACTCAGCATCAGCTTCCGTGTTCTTCTCCACAGACGAAGTTGTGTCATTTTATCTTGTTAAGTATTCTATTAGAGCTCTTGTACCTGTATAGACTAGAACTTACGAAAGCCGTGGTTCAGAATAAAGAGATTAACTTTTATTTATGGGAACTTGTAATGTGTGAGTCAATGAGCATTTAATTTCCTTTGCACGTTGTTTTTAATAAATAGTTCTCCTATCGAGTTAAATTCGATGTAGGTGCCCACACGACTCGTCCTCTCAGGATCGTGATAGTATTGAATTTCAATGCATTTATCAAGAATCATCTGAGGCCGGGACCTATTAAAATAGTATGAAACAAACATTTGAAAGAGGTAAATAAGTTTTCGAACGAGCATATGACTCAGGAAACAACACTCTAAGCAATGCTCTTCGCCATATCAAGATTGAGTTATTCATCTGCCTCAAACTTGACAACCAAGAGAAATAATTTGGCAAAGTAATTCATAATTTGGCCAACTCTAATAACTAAGTTACACAATCCCAAACGGCTGTTGCTAATCTTTAAACAGAAAAGAATGTTAAGTGACCCTCCAACCTATTCATTCTACACGACCACAAATACTCAAAACTTTTTATCTTTTAGATTAAGACAGGACATAGGAAGATGTTAATGTATTTAAACATGTTGCAAAAAAATTCAAACATTTCCATTACACAATCTTTACAATAATGGCATGGTTCAATCAAAAACCAGTCGGTACTAAAATCAGAAGAACAACCATGTATTAAATTCAAATAGTCAAAAAGTAATTTCATAAGAGAGTATCTTTCAAAAGGAAAAAAAACATCCAACTTCTTAAGCCAACATAAGACAAAAGAGCTTAAATACTTTGAAAAGAGATGCACGAGTTCATGAATGTAGCAATTATTTAACTGCAAAAAAAAAACATATTTGAAAAGTAAAGGAGTATTGATTCCTGATTCACATAAAATGATTAGTGGAATTTGAACATACACTTATTTTCACAAATTACAACAGACATGTAGAGAAAAAAATTAGAGCTTGAACTTAGATCTAAACTACCATACTAATAATCTTAAACACAAAATAAGAAACTAAAGGTTGAAAGGGGAAGAAAAAGATATTGCTATTTAGACTAAGGAAGTGAAAAGTAAATATGAACTAACCAGAAATTTAATATAATGGAATTCGAAATAATTCATCTACGCAATCTAAATTGACAGGATTGAAACAAATAAAATGTGCTAAGAAAACCAATTACTACTTATCTAAACTATAAAAAATTGCAAATGCACAGAAATCAAAAAAAAAACTAGGACAAGAGGAAAATTATTAGATTAATGACCTATACTTTTTTTACCATAAACTGAAAGCAAAACATTTAAGATATGCTTTCCATATCAAAGACTAAAGCAGCTAATCTCAAACTAACGCAAAAAAAAATACAATGAAGATGATACTAAAATACTGAAAACGACGAGAAGATTATCTTTTGTCCAGCAGTGACTGAGACAACGAGTTGACGAGGATCGATTCCAACACCGACTTTAACTCGACATATAGAAATAAAAGAAATTAGGTTTCAGGGAATTAAACTCAAATGAATTTAAAATTTAAGGTTTCTCTTTTTCTGAGTTTGTTCGAGTATAGAACGGTATTCTTGCCTATTTAATCAGGACTTGAGTGAAGAAAAGAATTCTCTATATATAGAACCCCAGATGCGAGTATTCGAGTTTCTACAAAAGAATGTGAAACTGATCTCGAAAATCGCAATTTGTTTGAAAAAAAATCTGAAATTCGAACATGGGAACTCAGCATCCGGAAGGAATTGTCCCGGATATAAATCAAATTGGAACATGGGAATTGATCACTCTCTTAGCAAGATCATGTAACTCATTCGGAGAAAGATGATTCGATTTAATTTGATCTTCCTATACTCCATTTAGCCAATGCATCCGCAATATGTATGTTTTGTATAGAGGCTAAATAGATGTAGTGAGTCTGCAACGTGTACATTTCATACGCGTGTAGTAAATATAAAAATATCTCTTATGAAATAGTATTGCTGAACTAATTAATCAAATTCTACAAGTTATTAAGATATTAAATACTAAATTAATTAACACACAAGTAGCTCATGCTAGTTAGGTAGACAAGCAAAAGTTTTAATTAATCGTATAAATATAGCTAGTGCAATAAGCCAAAATCAATTAGAGACAAAATTGAAATCGATTTGTATAATATAAAAGCTAGCTCTACCCTACTATGTTCGAGTATGCATATATA
>JACEIK010006781.1:21844-36452 GCA_018107945.1 Datura stramonium | reverse complement strand
GTTCATGGCCATTTAAATCATAACTTGCTTAATATACTTAAAATATATGATTACCCATGAATAAGGGCCCGTGAGTCGGCCAAGAGTCGTAAATTCATAAATCATGAAGAACATGCATATTTGTGAAAATTCATATACTTGAAATTCATAAATCCATGAGGAGTACTTGAAGAGAAATTATATCATAAATCATAAATCATAATTTAGGCTTAGGAAGATCAAAACCATAATAGAATCATGACTTGATTTCTCATGAAACTTTGCATGATTGAGCATAGATTGATTGAGATTTGAAACCATAAAATAAATAATCAATTTAAATATAAAATTTTACCATAAATCTTAAAGCAACATTTAGAACATGAAGGGAATTGACCCATAACCAAATCAAAGAGAATTCCATAAGTTTGGACTTAAAACCCCATAGGATCATCAAATTTACTTTAATTCTTGAATTCATGAATATAGAGGGATATTGGGGCATGAGAGTGAAGAGGAACTCTCATTCACAACCCTACATACCCGGGAAATCCGATCTTACACTCTCCCTTGAAAGCCCAAAGGAATTGGAGAAGAAATTTGGGGAATTCTCAAGTTTGGTCTCCAATGTAATACTCTAAACTTGGATGCATGGAATGGAAAGGCTTATGATAAGTTAAGTACTATTAAAACACTCCTAATTGATCTTAAAACGATGCAGTTTAGCACTTAGGAACTTAGGAAATACGAAAATACCCTTAATAAAAAATTTGGAAAATAGGCATTGCCAGTGATCACGACTCATACCACGAGTCGTACCTCATTACCATGACTCATGGTCACCATCCGTTTCTTCCCTAAAAAATTTCCTTAGTTCTCAGGCCTTCGAACGATGACTCAACAGGACGAGTCGTTACTCGACACAATGATCCGTTGTGTCCTCTCGTCATCACCATTGACCCCATAAGTAGAGTTTCTGAAACTCCCACCATAGGTTGACCAACGAGTTGTACCTCCAAACCATGGGTCGTTGGACCCATCCGTTGCCTCTGTGCTAATTCTCGCTGCAGATCCTCATTGTGCTTACTACGACTCATTTTTCTTTACAACGAGTCATAATGTAATACCCCAAAACTTTTCTAGACCAAACTCAGACCTTGCATGAAAACCTGGGAAAAACCAGAATTTTTTTTCTCAGAACGACCGAGACAATGAGTCATTGTCAGTAGTAATGACCCGTTGTTTGGGTCATGGTCAACTCTGTCAGTTGTCCTTCAAGGACAACGAGACATGGAATGACCCGTTGTAAGGAACAACGAGTTGTCCTGTCACTCGTTGCCTTCCCTGCTCAGAGATCAGTTAAACCCTTCCAGGAACCCAAGAGTCAAATGATGAGTTGTTGTTTGATGTAATGACTTGTGGGAGAATCATTAGTTGGAGCTCCAAGGTGTTGTCGACAAACTTTTTTAGTGACAACGAGTGGCAACAACGATCCGTTGTATCATACGACAAGTCATTGTGTCCACCCATGGTGTCAAGCTCCAAAAATTCCTTTCCAGATTCCAATAGCAAGGATTATAGGTGACAACGACTCGTTCTCTCAAACCAACGAGTCATTGTGTCATCTGTTAAAGAGGAGGGTTTCAGTGTTATGTTCGAATCCCTTCTAGTGGCCACGAGAGGTACCAACGACCCGTTGGTTCACCCAACGAGTCACGGTCCCCATCTTTGCTAATTTTTAGTAAGCCAAATTCTAGGCCCAGGGCCAACGACTGGTATCAATGAGTCGTGGTGTCAACCAATGACTCGTTTGTGACCCGTTGGTTCCTGTCAGGTAGTTTCAGATTTTTTCCAAGGGTATTTTAGTAACTTTGCATCTTTTGAATCCCTAAAATACATCATTTTTGGCATGTTTAGGAGAGAATTAAAGGAGTGATCGATGTATTCCTCTCTCAACACTCAGACTCAGTACAAAAAAGTTATAGGCAGACTCCTAAGGGAAAAGCTAGGGCATTCAATCTTCTTGTCAATTTCTCAAGGATTTTTCGGATATCTTCCACCAGGTATGTGGGAGTTCAACAAGGGAATTGTTCTTCCCTTGTGTCCACAAAACTCTCTCATAATCTCCTAGCAGTTCTAGCCTTGAGATTTCAAATTAGAGTAATTTTTCAATCAGATTCCGATTAATTCATGTGGAATGTTGTTCAGGTTAATTGTTGCTATATTTCCACTACTTAATGATCATGTTGATACTTGTTTCCTATAAAAAGATTTTAGCCCTAACTCTATAAATGCAGTAATTAGGGTCTTGAATAATTGAGTAGACATTAATGTTGCTTGACTCTGTCAGTGTTGGAATTCCCATGTTGTTACTATCATATGAATTTTTAGTCAGATATATGCTAGTTCAGTCTCAGTAAAAATGTTAAGTATCTTCAGTAACTTTCAGTAATGTCAGCTGATCAATTTGACTGTAGACAGTTCTTGAGGTGTCAGTAATGCCTCCCAGTTATCAGTTATCAGTTGGTTCTTAGATACGAAGCTTCCAGATAAGCCGCTTTGACCACTATGAGAACTATAAGTATCAGTTTTAGTTTGTTCTCTAGACGGTTACGACGCTTCCAGATAAGCAGCTCTGTCCAATCTTAGAACACCAGTTACAGTTATCCGGTCCGATAAGACTCTCAAGGTACTTCCAGATAAGTATCCTTGACTTAGTCTTGGGCCGTAGCTTCGAGCTATCAGCTTAGTAGTCAGACTAGGACTATCCAATGGGAGTAGGACTTAGCACCGAGAGGATTGGGGTTCCAGTGCACCCAGGTTCCCAGAACTACGTTGTCACCGTAGGTTATTTAGCCCAAATGGGACCAGACAGTGATCTCACAGTTTATGCCTTTATACCCTAGCAAGGTATATTGGGTCCTATCAATGGGGCGTATATATCGAACTCCATGCTTAGCTCACGTGGTTATATGTCGGTTATAGACTCTCCCACTTATCAGTACCATCTCAGTTCAGTTTAGATCAATTTAGTTCATCTTAGTATCTCAGTTGCAGGACATGTTTATGACCAACAACCAAGGTCATTATTGACCACATAAGTTATATTTCAGTTTTATCAGTTTACAATATTCAGTTAGTTGTTTCATGTCATTGCGGTTCAGTTACTCATTCTTGCATGCTTATTATATCTCTCACTTACTTAGTACATTCGAAGTACTAACGCATACTTTTCATGCTGTATCGTATTATGATACAGGTGCAGGTTATCAGTCCCAACATTATTAGTAGTTTCCCTTAAACGTTATCAGCAGCAGTGTTTGGTGAGTCTTCATCTTTCGAGGATGATATTTATTTTCAGTTAGTTCTTATTTAGACAAATTTTAGAGTTAGCTGGGGGCTTGTCCCAATAACTCATCAGTTAGTAGTTGTCTTTCAGACACAGTTATGCAGTATTGTTTCTTTTGATATATTGACTCTTGTCAAATCAGTATTTTCTTGAATTATTGTATTTTTAAAGCTTCCACTTATGTTTACTCAGTTTTCCAGTGTAATGATAGACCATGGGTTAGCTTGGGTCACTTGTGGCACCAAGTACCGTATCTTGTCCAGGGTATAGACTGGGGTCGTGAAACGTACCAAGACTCGTATCATCTGTAATACCAAAAAATCTCTAAGATCAGACTCGAGGGTTCATACCGAGAAAATAGGAAATTCTGCACTAGGTCACAGAACGAGTCATCCAGTGACCTGTCAGGAGACTTCACGAGTCGTTAAGTGACCGTGAAGTGGTGGGGGAGTTGGCTAAGATTTGTGGTCTGGGGGTTGACTATGATAAAAGCCACGATTTGTGGTTAGGGCAATGAGTCGTTAAGTTGGTCATGGTCAGAAGCTGACTTGGATGTTATGTTTTTGGCAGTGTTCCCAATGTGTCACGACCTGAACATAGGCCCAGATCGCAACACGGGACAAGGAGCCCTGAGAGACTCCAAGTCGACCCATGGAATGAACATACATCTAACTCGATCAATAAAAAGGTGGAAGACTTAACATGATGAGTATATTGGAAGTCTAATCATAACATAACATCGAAATCGGAATTCACATAATACATAATGAGCGGATTACTACATACATTCTGAAAGCCTCTACATATCTGATGGATTGATGGGACAACACTCCCAACTAACCCGACAAGTCTGAAAACTGAAAGTACAAGGATATATGATAACAAGTGGTCCTCAGGAGATGAGAACTCACCAATAGCGACTGGATGCTAACTCTGAAAGCTGGCTAGTGATGGGGCTGGGTCTGAAGATCTGAGCTTTATGATACAGTATAGAGTATGCGGTCATTATGTGGAATGTACCGAGTATGCAAGGTAAGTAAAACCGCTTAATCAAGTGAAATCATTTAAAACATGCAAAATATAAACATAATCAAGATAAAAATATGTGAGTAGGGCTTGCATGCTACTTTCTGAAATTATAATCGGAACATAACTGAACATCATAACTGAATCGAATGACCCAAAGCTGAAATTTGATAATCATAAGTAAAACTGAACATTGGGTCAAACCTGCTTTACCGCCCAATAGCTATATATACTAAAAAAATGATATACATGTTAACTTGAGACAAATTACAAATTAGAATTTATTCATGTTACAATCATCATCCAAACAAGACATATATCCAAATTAAATACATACATAATAAAAGAAGTAGGATATCAAGGACAAAAAAAAAACATACCTCTAGAGATTAATTTTAGCTTTAGGCAAAATTGAATGGGGTTTGTTTGTTAAGCACAGGACTGTCAAGTAAATAAATATGAGTTAACAGAAATCTATTTTTACATTCACTATAAAAAAAATAATGACGGAGAGGTTTTATCGATAAACAACAAAAATCCCTCGCTAATCTTATTTAACCATGGATTATAAAGAAATCTCGTTATATACAATCTATTCAGCAAAAGATCAACGAATTATTTCATTAATAAATTTTTATAGTGATTATTTGGTATTGCAGATGAAATAAGTAAAATATATATCTACCTTGGTACATGCAGAGTCTCTTGTGATGTATACCACATGTTATTTTGCGTGAACAAGTTCTCTTGTGCATTTTTTCCCTTTTGAACTTAATCAAATGAATATATAAAATGTTATCTTGTAATTACGCATATTAATTCACATAAAATATTCATGACTCTGATATTCGAAAGAGTAAAAATTTATATTCATTAATGATAAAATTAAAAGATGAATAAATTACCATAGCGATTTCATGTAAGACAAGTTGTTGTCGTTTCACGGGAGTAATAATAGATATAGTAGCATTTGATGATTCAGTTTCCTCAAAAGATAAGTCATTGCTTTCATTAGTTGTTGTTCTTTGAGAAATAAAATCTTCAGTACTTGACGACATTTTTTCAAAGATTTCCTGTATAATAAAGTGAGGGTCACAAAATAAAGAAAAAGATTTACTAACATCATGCAATTTAATTATCATGTTTGCATTAATGTATTAGTTTTGTAGCACGTAGTATAACTTATAGTAAACATATCTTAAACTAATAAACTGAGGTTTGGTCTGATAATATGCTAATTGAAAAGATGTGATAGGATTTAGATTATTAGAAAAGATTAATCAAGTGAAAAAGAAAGACATGAATAGATAAATTTTTTATATTACACACAAGAGACTAATATGGATAGTTCAATATTTTTAATATATATTTATATCTCTAGTCTCACTAATTTTTTGTTCCTTGAAAAATCAAGTTGGATCGCGATCCATTGAAAATTTTAAATAATCACTTAATTAAGATTCAAATTTTAATCTTTTAGCAATTAATATTTTGAACTATATATATATATATATTCCAAATTGTAAATCATTAATTCTACTAAATCCATTCAATTATTTAAATTTATAATAAATCTAAAATGTAGTTGTCATCTAACTCTTGCTTACTTATATAATAATTATTTAATTTGAACTAAAAATTCCAACATTTATGATTTTAAAAAGTTATATATTTAAGGGATTTATAAAATAGATATGTCTAAGTAAGATTGATCTACGTTTTCTAACACAATTGATAGAGATAAACAATTTCATTCACAATCTAAAATAAAAATATATGAAATAAAATAAAGAGAACCATCCTAATTTATTCAGGTTCACTTTACAAGTGACTAACTTTAAAAATATTAAAATCTCAAAATTTTCATACTTAATGATATCCTAAATTTTAACAGATCTAGGGTACAAGAGATAGAAGCAAGTAATCTAGATTTATAAATTTATATCGTGTACAGAATTAAGTGTTAATATTTTTTCTTTTTCAAATATTTTATATGTTGCGATACAAAATTTGAATTGTATAATCTATTGATGAAGAAAAAAATAGACAAAATTAGACTTCTTAGGGGTCGCATTAGTACTTGTAACAAAATTTTGAAAGAGACAAATAAGAGAAGAAAAGTGATGAAAGTACCCTCAAGTCTTTAAATATGGTGAAGAAATGAGGAGAAAATATGCCTATATTTATAGGACTATGAAACCTTCAATAATGAAAAATGATCTACAAAAATTTAGCATCCTCATTATTTATAAGAGATCTCTTACTAAATTATATTATGGTAAGGAAAAAAGAATAAAGAGAAAAGATTGAGGTAATCTTATTTTTTTCTGGTCAACTTCTTAAATAGTTTCAGAACGTAGTTAAATAAAAGAATTATAATATGAATAGAAAAAATGACGTTAACGTAATATTTCAGATCAAGTAAAATATACATTATAGATTGAAATTAAATTACTTCAAAGGGTATATTTTAATACTTCCGTGATTTATAATATATAACGTTATTTTAATAATTAACGAGAAAGGCAAAATTAAAGTATAGTTTCACGTATGCTTAAGGAAATAATAATCCCTGGTATCATTACTAATATAATTTCTTCACTTAAGATTAAGTTTGTTCTTGATAATTAATCGTTGATCTAACTAGTGAAGTTGTAATTAGCACTACCAACAATATTATTTGAAATAGTTATCCACTATAGAATAGAAAAATAGAAATTCATTTAATTAATTCTTCTTTATCAATTTCTATCCTTCCTAAATTTCTATTAAGTGTTTATATCGAAGAACATGCTATGAAAGTTAAAATCGATATTAGGTTAAACAAGACAATTTTTTTTGTTGACTTTGTCGTATTAAATAATGCAATCTAAGCTTCACATGCAAATGGATACATAAGAAAGAGAAATGTTCACCCTAATAAGCTAATTATATAATTAATTAATGATAAAATATAATTAGTCATGTGTCATCCGAATGTTAGAACCGATGAACCCCATTTCACAATTTACATCAGTGGTCATACAAAGATAATCCAAACTTCAAAAATCCATCAAAAACCTCCTAAATCCCATCAAATTGCTGATAAAAGCTCCCTAAACTCTTTTTTCTAATTCCTTTGTTTCTCTTCACTTTTGCCACACCTTATATCATGATCCTAATGACCGTGATTGACACCCACACCAATCCCCCCGTGGGCGAATCAACGCTTTCCTATCTAAAATAGTTATATTCTTGGACCCCAACTACTGAGAGCTTAATTTACATAGGATAGAAAATAGTATATCAGAAAGTGAAGCTAGATAGTAGGTGGGCACATCCAGAAGATACTCTGACATTGCAAATATAAGCAATTTCCCTGGCAATACCTTTTCAATCTTTATATCTTTTTTCAAAAAGTCCGCAGATTCCTTTCTATCCAAATAGCGTGAATTACCTCAGCATAAACACATATGGATATGGTAGCTCTTTGAGATTTTCCATTAGCTTGTGATATAGTCCATTCCATATACTGGTCCCAATAACTCCATATTTTTCCATCCCTTGGCAACCATAGATATCATAACTCTAGCCTATAAACATTTCATAAAGGGACATCTTGTAAAAATGTGCTCGTTTAACTCATCCACCTTATTGCATAAGACACACTTTGGTTCAATCACTATTTCCCATTTAAGCAGCCAATAAGAAGTTAATAATCTCCCATGTACGTGTAGCCACACAGTGAAAGTAGCTTTATATCTAGCATTATTTTGAAACATTAAGCTTTTCCAGAGCATTTTAGGAGTGAATCCCAATAGTTGTAGATATATCTTCCTTATCATACCTCCATTAGTATGAATAATAGTCTGCATTTGTATTAGTGAACTTTTGGTCTCCAAAATTTTTCTCACCATCCAACAGGCTTGAGATGGAATAATAATCTACTAAAGCCTCATCCTTTTGACATAGTATGCATGAATCTGTTTAATCGAAAGTCTATCTTTTTTGTTTGACAAGTTCCAGAAGGTTTTAGCAATAGTTGCTTTGTTTCACAACTGCAGATTAATCAGGTTCAATCCTCCAGAAGATTTATGTAGCAGACTCTAGATCATGCTATTAGAGACTTCTTGTAATTTCATTGGTGCTAGACCAGACATAACTCCTACAGTACCCTTCAATCAGGAATGATAGATAGTGTTGCCTAAAAGGCTTGTATACCAAAGAGTACAGTTTGGACTAGCTGAACTCTTCCATCATAAGATAAATTTTTTGGCTGTCCGCAATGACACCTTTCCTGTGATCTTGTCAATGAGAGGCTTCTACTGCAGCATGGTAAATTTTCTAGTAGAAAAGGGAATACCCAAATACTTGAAAGGAAATTCTCCAAGTCCAACACCTAGATGATTCAGAACAGTAGCCTGGGTGAACTGAGGCACCCCACCAAAGTACATTGTACTTTTTATCAAATTTTCTTTTAGACCAGATGCTCCCAAGAAATCTAGAAAACACCTGTATAGAGCCCTAACTGATGGTAATCTCGTTTTTGAGAAAAGCAGTAGGTCATCTGCAAAGTTGATGTGTGTAATTTTCAATGTAGCATACTTAATATGAAATTCAAATTCAGGATCAATATTCACCGCTTCTAATCTTTTGCTTAGATACTCCATGGAGATAGCAAATAGGAAGGTGGAGATTGGAACGCTTGCGTCAAACCCTTAAGCAGCATCAAATGGTTGTGTGGTTTCATCATTGATCAGTTTGGTATAATGAACTATTTTAATGCATTCCACGATCCACTGAATAAACCTTCTAGGGAATCTAATTTCACCCATTACTTTTTGTAGGAATATCCACTCCACTGATTCATATGCCTTCTAGAGATCAATTTTGATCATACATTTGGCAGAGATATGTTTTATAGAGTAGGACTGCACTAACTCATGAGTTAGAATAATATTGTACCCAATCTTCCTCCTTGGTATGAATCCTTCTTAAGCATCACATATGACCGAGCTCATAACCTTCTATAATCTATTGGCCAGCATTTTTTGAAAAGATTTTGTGTAGAATAGAACAACAGGTAATAGGTATGAAGTCTTTAGCAGTTTTATGCTTGTCAATTTTAGGAATAAGGGTGATGATAGTACAATTAAAAGCCTTATACATCTTACTAGAGAAAAAGAAATCCAAGACAGCTTCTTGATATCTTGTTTAATAACAGGTCAAGCTTTCTTAAAGAATACAACATTATAACCATCTATTCCTGATACCTTATCGTCCCTAATAGATTGAAGACTTACAAATATCTCTTGTTCTGTTACCTGGGCACATAGATCAAGTTTTTTCTGCTGATTTAGTGTTGGGTCATTCTACATAATTCTTCTATTAATTCCTGGTAAAACAGTAGCTGATGTACCCATAAGATTTTTGTAAAAATCAATAGTCTCAGCGGTAATATCTTCAAGGTCAGTAAGCATGCTACCGGCTAAGCAGTGATTTGAGATATCTGTTTTCTTTGTGATCTTTCCTTAATAACAGTATAAAAATACTTAGTATTGGCATCTCCTAATTTAATCCAACTTGCTCTAGATTTCTGTTGTAGCACACTCTCTTCTATAAGGGATCATTTCTCCAGATTATGTAGAAGAGTTTTCTCAGAATCCACTGTGGTGTCAGAGTATGAAGTTGTAATGCTCCTATATATATCAACTAATTTAGCTCTTGCCTAGATTATATTTTGGCTAATTTCTTTGAACTCCTTAATGTTTAGATACTTTAGATGAGGCTGTAAAGACTTATGATTGCTCCAGACATGTTGCATCTTTCCATGTGACCTAGCTTGTCTCGAATGTTCTTGATCCCTCTAATATTTTGAAAACCATGACATTATTCATATTTGGGGGGGGGGACCTCCTTTATCCACATGAGGAGTTTGATTGGCTCCCTGATCATTACATAAGACTTCAAAAGTGTTTTTGGTTGGTGCGCTACCCAGACTAGGGAGATTTGTTCAATCCAAGGCCAAAATAGATTGCATTACTTTGCCTCTCTGGTCACCTTGCCTCCCAAGATTATTTTGTAGCCAAGTTTGTGTAATGTGATTCTCAATCACTTTCTTTTTAGAAAGTCTTGTAGGAATCTCCTTTTAGGACTTATCTGTGATTTAGTCATCCCAACGATGGTACAATTTGTTTAGTCTTTCACTCTTGCATCACCTCTTTTGGACCAGTCCTTCTTCTTTTTGGCTTCTGATGATCAATCTTGGTATTATCCTGAGGCTCACATTTGAGCCCAAAAACAAGATCAACATCAAAAAATAAAGACGTCTAATCATATGCTACCATTTGTTCGAACTTCCTACCATCTGAATCCGTGACAATTATCTAAGTTGGCAAGGTTTGAGTGGCATACACCTCTATTAGCATTATTGCATAAGATATTCGAGTCTACTTGGTTGTGCACTCATAAGTGTAAAAAAGATGAGTTCAAACAAGATTTCCAATAACGCTGGTTATTCGATTAAGAAAGTCCATTCCCCAACATGACATGAGTAGATTATAAAACTTCATCCATAGAGGGATCACTGAAGAAAATTCCACATTGAAATCAAAGTCTGCGGTCCAAGGTTTGAGTATCAATGGTTTATTATTAATGGTGTTAGGCCCAACATAATAAACTTCTTTCATATCACTCACTAATTCGATATAATATCCAGCTTCGTGTAATAACAAATTTGGCTCTGCTACTTATGAAAAATTTAGATTAACATAGCAATGCATAGCATTATATCCTGGACTATCTCTATTCACATATGCAATAAGGACACATTTCCACTTCAATACCTCCTTATCCACTTTATTTTATCCAGTTGAGTCACTGGCTTCCCATTAATCACTTGAGGAGGAATATAATTTAGAGTAAGACCGTTTGAAGCCAGTCTATTTTTACTGAAATAAATATGTCCATGGCGCCGCTGGAAGTTTCCCCGAGTCCCCAATCTCGCTTCGTGAACCTTCCAACATTTCTTAAGTTATGACATGAGAGATAATATCTAGAATCTGGGTTCCAACGGAGTCAATTGGATTTGAACTCAATTCAATCCTCTAATAAACCTCTGTCGTCTTAGCCTCCATATCCTCCGCATTTATAACCTGTGTCGTCTAACATATTACCATTGATGAGCCCACTGGAGTAGTGTTCATATTCCTATCAGTGGCGAAATTAGCTTGCATATGTAACCCCTCCGAGCTTCCAAACATAGCAATGGGAACTTTCCTAGGTCGTTTCCGTCCTCTCGTTTATCTTTGCCCTTGAGCCTGAGCTTGAGCTTGTCGTTTTGCACGCCCCTCTTCCATGGCCGAACTCAACGACGTATGTTAAGCTAAACATGCACCGAGACCCATATATTTATTTTATAAAATTTGTACATTGATTAAAACAACGAACTTTCTAAACAACAAATTAATCATTTAATAAAAAACATAGAGAATTTTTTTTTAAAAACATCTAGAAAGAAGATCACAAAGAAAAAAGTAACTCAAAGTGAAAAATTTGATTTGATTATCATCATAGAAAAGAAAAATAAATGAACACACATAACTTAATAGTTTAAGTTTTGAGAATTAACGGTGTCAAAAATATTTACACCTTATGATAAATTTAAATGATAATTACACTTTATTCTATTAAATAACACTCATTAATGAATATATACAATAAATTGTAAATAACCTAATATAATATATTGAAATAGACTAAAAGTCTAAGCATATGTAAACTTAAAAGAAATAGAAGCTGCAATGTCCGGATGAGAGATGTCTTCGAAGAAGGAGTGAATCAACCCATTCCACATCGCTCACCTTTTAGAGGAATCACTGCTGTTTATAGATGGGGATGAGAGGAACTTCCTGAATCGTATTATAAACTTAGAAAAATAGTGCAGGAGTAGGGTCAGTACAAACACAATACTGGTTAGCATCATCGACCGACCTTACATGATAAAATATAATAAGGCAACAATAATATGAAACTAGTCACAAACACCAAACATAATTACAGTAACATTTCAAGTAAACTAACTCTGCACAGGTGAAAACCGGCCTGCTCATCGGATTGGGACTTTCCCTGCAGCGGTCCCTTGACCGCTACAGCGGCCACTTCCATCGCGGCGGTACTGCTCGAGTCGGTTGCTTGACTTAGCTGCATCTTTCATCAATTCACTAGTTTTATACAATTTACACATTCAGATATTCAATCAGATGGCACACGAACTTTTGATACCAATTCACATCTACTCATCTTCACATGCGATTTAAGCATTTCATCACAAGGATAACATCATCAACATCAATAATCGCTTAATCAATTCACACTTAAACCTATTTCCACCATCCTCAATTCAGGTTACAAATACATAATTCAGAAACTTAACTTTACTCATTCTGAATTGTTAATATGCTACAAGAACATCATAAAATTGAACAAAGGATGACATGTCGGGCACACGCCTCCGCCATGTCCCCATAAATACTGGATCATCAATACCAGTGTACACACATGCTAGAGGACCTTATTTCTGCCCTTCCAGTCATGACCTACATGGGACTCTAGAAACCCATGTACTATACCGGTGTGGTACCCGCTCCCGCTCATATGCTCATCCGGATGCTCCCCTCGGGCATGAGCCTCTCATCTTAGGATATTATTACTATCCTTAACCATTCTCATTCAACTAAATATACAGAGTGAATTCTTTAAACACTCAGGAGTTTACAATTTACTCCCTCTCAATTCTCGCGTAACCCACGTTCTCAAGCAAGTAAACCTCAAGAAATGATCAACACCCCTCAATCCTCTAATTAAACCACCCCATCAACTCCCACTGATCCAACCCTATTCTATCAACCTAGGTATTCTCAACTTAAAATTCCACTATTAAAGATTCTACATGAATATTAGTGTCAACCATATCCATCATTAAGATAGGGGATCAAGAAACTTACCTTGGGAGAGGAATTCACTACTCTGGGGAGAAAATCACCTTTAGACCTTTTTCTTCCCATTTTTGAAAATAATGGGGTATAACCCCATAAATCCTACATAAACCCACTTTCTGATTCTCGTCATCTGCTACAACGGTCACATTTTCACTGCAGCGGACCCCTACAACATTCAAGAAACCGTTACGGAGGATCTGGTGGTTAATTCCTCGATCTGTTAAGGTGGGAATCCGACCGTTACCACGGTCTCTCTACAACATATATCCTACCGCTGCAGCAGTCACTCAAAACCAGTAGCTCCCCCAAAAGTCATCTTTTGATTCTTAGCTGTTTTCACAACCATTTTCTACAGATTCTAGCTTTTCGAGTATTCTAAGCCTGCTCCCCTTCGTAACGATGTGCCGGTCGTTACATCAGATACCAAGTGGCTTCCTCTATAAGACGATTCTTCCACTGGATCTTTACCGTAAAAAATTCCTTTGATCTCATTTTGCGGACCTTCCTAGCCAATATTGCCACCGATTTTTCCTCACAAGACAAGTTCTCATCTAGAAGCACGGAGTCCCATTTAATAATGTAAGTTCCATCTACATGATACTTCTTCAACATTGAAACATGGAAGGTTAGATGTACCCCAGACAACCTTGGCGCAAAGCCAACTCATAAGCTACTTCTCCTACACGACGAAGTATTTCAAATGGTCCAATTTACTCAGGTTAGTCTTGCCCCTCTTACCAAACCTCATCACTCCCTTCATGGAAGATACTTTGAGCAGAACTTGTTCTCCCTCCATAAAATCCATATCTCGCACGTTCTTGTTCGCATACTACTTTTTTCTACTTTGAGCCGCCACCAAACGGTTTTGAATTACCGAACTTTTTCTAAAGATTCCTTCAGTAAATTGTGTTGGGCTTGTGGAAGCCTGATTAAATCGGCCGACTTATGATGTTAGAATTTCGACTTATGACCGTTAGAATTCCGACTTATGACCGTTAGAATTCTGACTTATGACCGTTAGAATTCCTAATAACCCGAATCTATTTTAATAAATAGATAGATTGTACTTGTAATCTACACACCACAAGAGAGAGCAATAAAATTCTTCCCAGTTGCAGCTGTGGACTAGGTCGCATGACCGAACCACGTAAATTCTTGTGTGTCGCTTTGTGTTCTGTTTTTCTATTTTTCTCGCAGTTAATTTGTGTGTGTGTTTTATTGTTGTTCTGCTGTCCCAACAATTGGTATCAGAGCGAGGTTATAACACACGAAAAAT
>JACEIK010006780.1:0-60334 GCA_018107945.1 Datura stramonium | reverse complement strand
CGTATCACGGGCATGATATTTTTGCCCGTGATCACTTGGTCTAGTGAGTCGTCTTTTTACTCGTGGTCAAAGTACAAGCCTTGCATTCCCTCAGATTCTCCAACCAATGGCTGGATAGGAAGAGTCGTTACTTGTAACAATGACTCATCACTCCTCTCGTTGTCACCACTGTCTCTCTTGTACAGCTTCTGAAATTCCTTTCTATGGGTCCTTACCATGGGTTATCACTTGTCACGATGAGTTGTTACATTCTTTCATTGCATCTGGGCAAAATTCTCTAAACTTCAACTAACGGGTGTTGTAATAGGTCGTCATGGGGTACCACGAGTCGTACTTTGACTCATGGTCACTGGGATAAACTTGGTCATTTTCTGAACTGCTGCTCGTGATGGGGAACATAATGGGTCGTTTTCCCTTATAACGACTCATTCCTTGAGTCGTCCTGTGGCTAAAATTTTTATTGGCTACTTACCACGAGTCTGACCACGAATCATGGTATCATCTAACGAGTCATACCCTGACTTGTCCTTAGGCTAAATTTTCACTTTCTACCGATTTCTTGCTTCAATTCTGGGGTTTGATCTTAGGGACTTTTGGGGTGTTACATATATCTTCCCCTCAATGGTTCTTTCCAATAGAAAAACTTCACTTTTAATTGTTGGTGAGTAATTACTTAAGAACTTTGTTATCATAGGCCAATGATTAGGAAGATGTTTCATTCATAGATACCTATTTTAGTAAATAGGTTATTCCTCTATTAATCTCAAACACCACATTTGCATATGGCATAGAATCCCCATGAATAATAACATTTCTCCTTTTTCAAATCTGTCATATGATGAAGGCTAGTAAAACTTTGTATATAGACCTTAGTTTAACTTCACATTCTACTAACCACTATCTTTCTAGCATGGCTTTCAGTTATAGAAATGGATCCTAAATTCCTGTTTCTATTACAAAATTCTGCCAGATTCTAACTGCAAAAGGACAAGTTATGAATAAATGATCTACAGTTTTCTGACAGTCATTATCACAATATGAGCACTTCATGTTATCAACCACTCCCATTCTTGTGAGTACTTCCCCTATAGGTATCCTTTGATTCAACACCCTCCATAAAAATAATGTTTAAATGGAACTCCTTTGGTCCAAGTATTTGTGAAATGCATCTGTTGATTTTTGTCTATCTCAAAATTTTCCAAGCACTGCTTGCAGTAAACTTTCTAGAACCATTCAACATCCACCAAGGTTTGTTCCATTCCTATGTTATTTCTGTGATAATCAAATATCTATATATGTGGTCTATTATGTGTGGGAGTAAAGTATGTTGTAATTTCTCATTGTCCTATCTTTCTTGATTTATTAGTTGTTGTACTTTCTCCCCCGATCCATCAAAATTGAAAGTTGGGGGTAATACATAGTGAAATGCCCCCAACTATCTATATATTTGTATGACTACACCTTATTTTTCATCAAATTTCTTGATCAATTTCGTCTCTTGCTCCTAGAATATTTTTCATACTTGTGATCTTCCTTTCCTCTCCACTTTACCAATTGAGGACTGTGCCTTTTGCAATATTTATTCCACATATAATTAGTCCACAGTGACATTTTAGTTCTAAAGGTCCACTAGAGCTTTGCAATAAGAGCATTGGATATATCAAATAGATATCTCAATCCCAACCCACCTTCCTATGTTTTCTAGCATGATAACGTCCAAAACAGCTCTCCAATTAAGGAGGTGGCATGGTCGTATGTAAAAACAAGTACCCAACAAGAGTCGAGTCAATTTCCCATAGAGATTGGAGGCTAGAATGACCAAAAGTTGCAAATTAATTCACAAAGAGAAAGCATCATGTCTAAACATAAAGTAAAATTGGGGGAAGTGGTTTGCACAAGTATTAAATGAAATTGAAATCAAAACAAGGTAACAAGATTGTTGTTAACAAGATTAAAGAGACTAGGGGTGTATATTTGATGAAGCATCGACTTGATAGATATTAACTAAAAGCCTTAGAATCAATTAATGTGTGGATAGCTTTTATTTTAGCTACAGTCTAAGTTTCTCAACCACAAGAATGTGTATATTTGGGGTTTTCTCAAACCCCAAAATCAAGATCTACAAAACAACCAAACATTGCTTGAGTGGACATAGACTATTTTTAGATCTAGCCCTTAGATGAAACTTGAATTAGGTATAGACTATTTCTAGCTCTAACCTATAGATCAAGAGCTCCAAATCCTCACTATTGAAGTCTTACCCAACTTCACTGCTTTTTCTCAAGCAAACCATTAATGTTTGCAACCATTGATTTTTAGATTAAAACTCAAAGAAATATATAGATTTATACATTATAATCAATTCTAAGATCAATTAGTCAATACCGAATTAATTCTAAACATCCATCATCTCGACACACCCGTAGAAGAGAAATTAGTTACTCATAATTAGAAAAAGAGAAATTATACCAAAGAGGAATTTCTCAAAACCATTCGTCATAAGCAATTAAAATCACTTTCAAGATTTGTATCTTCAACAATAGTGTTATCACAAGGAAGAAGAATAAGAAAGTAGAAAAGTTGTACTCTCTATGTCAATATCTCTCCTCTTAAATAATGTATGTACAAATGGGTTAAAAATCTACATATATTCCTCGCACAGGTCCCCAAAACTCACTTTCAAGATTCTCAAGTATGTACTTATCTTCTGCATGATTTTTCCTTTCGGAGGACACGCTGCTCACTTACGTTGGCACCTGCGATTCACAGGTGCGGACTTGCGGCATGTAGGTGCATAACAAGTCTAGGGCAGTCTTCTTTCACTTCTTCCTGCATGTAACTTGTGGACTACAGATGAAGACTTGTGATACATAGGTCCATTCATAGNTGTGGACTACAGATGAAGACTTGTGATACATAGGTCCATTCATAGTAAACCTTTAGCTCATCCTACGTGGCACCTGCTAGATGCAGGTGTTGACTTGCAACATGCACGTCACCTGCTTTTCTCCGGCAGATTGCCTTAAGTCAAATCCTCTATCATCATTTTTTCTAAGAAATGCCTATACCTACGAGAAGAAAAGGCATAAAATCCTTCTAAATTTCATTAAAATGAAGCGATAAATCATGCTTAAGAGATAGATAAGTTGGTAAATTACTGTCACGACCCGAACATAGGCCCAGATCACAACACGGGACAAGGAACCTCGAGAGGCTCCAAGTCGAACCATGGCATGAAAATACATCTACTCAAATAAAGAACATAAGTGGAAGAACATCATACATAACATAGATGAAGTCTTAGACAAAACATAACAATGGGATTACACATGAGTTTAAGGCTGAAAATATAACTATGTTAGATAAGCCTCTAATTCTGATGAGTGATGGGACAAGACCCCAACTAACTCTCTAAGACTGAAATTGAAAAGTACGTAAACATAAATGAATAGAAAGGGACTGTTATACCCCGAAAGCTCAAAGATAAGACCCAGGAGTTGAAACGAAGAAAAATTAAAATTTGGCATCAAGAATCAGAACGGGTCGTGAGGTGACATGTGAGAACAACCCACGAGCCATGATGTGACTTGTGGTGAGGCTTAGGTAATGAGTTGAAAATTGGGAAATTGGATCCCCATGGATGTGACCACGACTCGTGGTCAGACCCCACGAGTCGTTAGATCAGTCGTGGGGAGTGGTGATTGAGAAAAGAGGAAGAGCAAGACAATGTACCTAACGGAAAGCACCCATGAGTCGTGGTAATTCACCATGATTCGTGGAGTGAGTCGTGGCCAGCTGGATGAAAATTATTTGAAGTCATAGGCAGTGTACCTAATGAGTGGTGACTATGAGTCGTGGTCACCAGGCAACGAATTGTTAAGTCACCCTTGAGGAGACCTAAAGAACTGATAAGCAGTGTGCTCAACGGATCATGCCACGAGTCGTGGCCATAAAGGATGATACGTTAGGTCCCTCGTGCGGACTACCTGACAATTATGTTCTGCGAATTTAGTAAGGGCTTTTCCATAATTTCTAAGATCCTAAGGCGTAAACTATGTCATTTTAAGTTATGAATAATGTCTTTTAAGAGAGTTAAGTTCATTTTTAGGCCAAATTCATTCATTCATGCAAAGATAGAAGGTTGAGGGGGTGATCAAGCTTGTTCTTCTTCAAATTCTTTTCAATTCCTCTTAGGCAATCAGAGAAGTGTAAGAATCAACTATAATCAAGTATGTAGGGTTATTAATGGGTGATTCCTTTCACACCCATGCCCAATTCCTTTCTAAATCATGTGTTCCTATGTCCTACCTATGGGGTTTTAACCCAATGCATGAATTTCACTAATTCTCTACATGGGTATGATCTAAATATGTTTATACTATTGAATTATGAAGCATGGACAATTTTTATGATGTTTTCAATGAAAAATCATGTTTCAAGTTTTATGAATTAAAAATCCCATTAATGAGGAGTTCATGAAAGATGAGATTTGAGATGAATGTATGATTATGATGAGATATTATAATGAAAAGCTTTTTTCAAGATACCCATGTTTATAATGATGTTTTTGATGTGAATTGAGTATTTTCAAGCATGAGAAAGTATTGAGAAATGGCCACATGTTCAAGTATGATTAATGATTTCTCGAATTAAGCTTACCACATAGTTTTGGAGCAAAGACTTCCAATTATCTTTCAGCTTGTGGTATGGTTTGACTTAAAGCTTCTCATATGCATGATTTCATATTGGAGATGTATTTGATTATTAAGCTTCCTCAATAGACGATGTTGAGCTTTGTTGAAAATCGATGGAGAGCATATGCATGTTTTTGGGAGTAGTGCCTAGCACCGAGTAGGCTAAGGGTCAATCACCCTATGCCTCAAAACTACATGCCAACATAGGTTTATCCTTATATATATTACTTCGGGACCTCCCTTGTGGCTGTTCCCTGTCCTATTGGGCCAAGCTTGATATCGAGATCATGGTATCGTTCTAGCCCTAGAAAGGCTTCGAACGGATCTTCCCACTTGAGTGTGATAGTTGGGACCACGTAAGCTCAATCGTGGTATGTCGGTTAAAAGATGAGTCTCCTATTGTTCCTCATAATTTCAGTTATGCATGTTCATCATTAATGAGATTTATACATTTATATATGCTCAAAAGCAGGTTTGACTCAATGTTCAATTTTACTCATGACTATCAGATTTCCGATTTGAGTCAATCAATTCAGTTATGATGTTATGTTATTGTTACACCCCGTAAAATTCCCGGCACCTAAATGGCCTATTCGCGCGTTGGTTAAACATATTTGAAAGCCATACGTGCTAGAAAAGGCCCGGGAAAAGATCGGACGAGAAACCTGTCGGACCACCGCGGAAAAAGCCGGGGCAGAGCCCCTCCACGATGGCACCGTGTCACGGAGGCGGGGCCACCGCGTTGGCTCCGTGACACGTTGGGCCTATCAAGGCCCAAGTATATAAAGCCCCCACTTCGGTTTTTAAGTTCGTTATCACTTAGATAATTTCCAGAAAACGCAGCGAACAGAGAGAAGACGAAGAGGGTAAGAAAATATTGTCCGATTACGCTGCCAAACGTAGTCCAAATCTAAATTAACCTCGGGTACCGAGGTATTTAGAAGCAGGGAGCATTTCTACAGATTTTGTTTCGCAAAATACGGCCGACGAATCGTCGAGCTACCGGACTAAGGTAAGTAGAATTGCTCCAAACTAGTGTCAATGTGCTCCTAGCCGTAAAGATATAAAGCTCCCCAACTTCGGTTTTTAAGTTCGTTATCACTTTAGATAATTTCCAGAAAAACGCAGCTGACCGCAGAGAAGACGAAGAGGGTAAGAAAATATTGTCCGATTACGCCAAACGTAGTCCAAATCTAAATTAACCTCAGGTATCGAGGTAGTTAGCAGCAGAGAGCATTTCTACAGATTTTGTTTCCTCAGAAAATACGGTCTCACGAATCGTCGAGCTACCGGACTAAGGTAAGTAGAATTGTTCAAACTAGTGCCACGTGCTCCTAGCCGCAAAGTGAATACTTCTCCCTTCCGGGCTTCAAAATAGTAAGTTTTCAACCATCTTTCGGATAAGCCTAAGTTTAGGCTATAAATATATCGAAAGTGACGTTGTCTTTCAGAAAAGTGTTGTATTTAGTACTAATTGACGTGTATATGAATGCAGTTGGGAGAAATAGCTGAGTACTGATCGAGCTCGTCCGACGCCGGATAACTCGAGGTTAAGGTATGTGAAGTAGTTTCTTCGGTAAGTTAGTAGGCTTAGCCTTATGAATCCTAGTAAACTCCATAATTGTTTTCTCAGAGTTGAATGTTGAGTATTGAGTAAGTTTAGTAAATCCTCGTTTGCGTTGCCATATTGTACTACCCGAAAGTTAGTAAAGGATGCGCCAAAGGGTGAGTTAGCATTCCAGATTCAGTATAGCCTATTGTATGATTAGCAAGCATGTTGTAGAATAAAAAAGATACAGATTTTTAGAATAAGTTAGTAAATAAAATCAAATAGACACACAGTATTTGGCTACAGATTAGCCATATTCGCATGCATGATATCTTAAGGCGCATTAGCCATTCAGACAGATAGTATCCTCTACAGATTAGCCAAACAGTTGAATAAAGATTACAGAATCAGTATAATCAGTAAAGAATCAGTATAATACAGAAAGAGATCAGAATAAGAAATCGTATTTCGTATAGTCTTTTCCAGCTAAACATGCTTGCTATTTATATGTGCTATTTGTTTGTTGAGACTTGATGTGGTGTGAGGGCACCTTATTGAGCATCCTCGCCGCCCCTGGGTTGGTAATCGTGTCGCCCACTGAGCGGGTGGGTTTACGTCACCTGCTGGAGTGGCATGCCGTCCCCACTTGGACGAAGATGGGATGAAGCTTTCTCCATATCACCGATCAAGACTACAGTTACGTATAGCCCCGTTGAGCAAAGGTGTGAACTGTTACAGATAGCCCTCTTGAGCAAGTGTCCAGGGAACAGATACAGTTTCAGTTATAGATACAGTAGGAGTCCTCCGGACTCGTACACGGTTATTTATATCGGAGGCAATGGACCGAGCCGGAGACCCAGGCGGCAGAGGTGCTCCTAGTGAGCACATGAGTGGAGTGACTCTATTTTGGCTGTCACTCGGGTAGGGGTATATAGATTGTTTGCTTGCTTGGCGCCATCCGGCTTATGGGGGTTGGTATTAGTTCTTGCTTGCTACTTGTATATCTATTTATGTGCTATACACCAGCTTAATAGACGTTGTGCCGTCGTCTACATGTATGCCTCTTCCTTATCGTTACAGAAAGCTTGATTCAGTTCATATCACCTTTTTCAGTTATCTCTGCTATACAGAATTGCTAGTTATGCCATCTATTCAATTGTTTTCGCTTGTATTATTTAAGTTGTTTTTGCATACCCCGCACTGCACGATCCCTGGGGCGCCATTACTTGCCTGCAGACTCATAGACGAGGAGGCGATCCCTGTGATTCCAGCTGTAGCCATAGAGTCATCAACTCCTCGTCATCCGGAGTCTGGATTTCCGTGAGGTAGCTCTTTTCCTTTTGTTGTACAAGATGGGTAGGTCGGGGCCCTGCCCCGATCATTTCTATTATTACTCATAGAGGCTTGCAGATTGCTATATTCATCTTCCTGTGGTCAGTTGAGCCGGCCTGTAGCCGTGCAGTTTGTTATAGCTGTTTAGTATTTCTGTTTATGTTGGCCATGCGGGGCCATAGTTTGATAGTAGCGGTGACCCTGCCTCGTCACGTAGCCTTCTTTCATTCATTTGTTGATTTTCAAATGTCTAGACAGCATTGCGGCCTTGTCGCCCCGCATAGGTTCCTTGATATTAGAATGTTTCTGGTTAGTTGTTGATGCATTCACAGGTGGCTATAGGCCCAGTTGGCCGGAGGTTGTGTTTACAACCGCTATATAGCCCTTTTGTTTCTAGAAACCCGAGATAGAGCTAGCTAGGCACCAGATGTGTCTAGGCCCGTACCAGTTAACAGTCCAAGTCCTACCAGGGCACCAGGTGCCAGTCATGCCCGCTAGGCGGGGCGTGACAAACTTGGTATCAGAGCAGGTCGTGTCCGGGGAGTCTGCAAGCCGCAAGGTAGAGCTTCTTGTCTATGGATGTGTTGTACACCACATACTATAGGCAGGAGGCTGGTGAGGCATGATAGGATGGCTACTCTTCTTCTCAGTCAGTCGTGCTATAGAGCGGTACAGCAGGGCTGAGTCCCTAAAACTTATCATATTCTTGTCTACGATAAGAACAAGGTATCAAATACACCGCCATAAGCGTAAGACTAGACACAAAGAGCAGGAGAAGGCACCAACAGATGCCTCAGTTTCACAGAGTCAACCCGATTTGAGGGCGACATAGAGGTTTCTATCACAGCCATCTCAGCATCCCCCTCACACCAGGAGCCGCAAGCACTACACCGCCCTCGATAGCCCTGCATCTTCGCCATCGATCAGGAAGTCTATAGTGCTGTAGTTATGTTGGCACAAAATGATGGCCACAACGCCAAACAGTGCCACCTGTGGCAGCAGAGTCTGCAGGTGGGTCAGGCAGTTCCACGGTCGTGGAGTTTGGCACTGGTCCTACGCCTGACAGGGTCGATCAGGTGCAAGAGGACCTCAAGACTTTTTAGACCAGATGCAGAGAATTTTCTGGCTATGCATGTGACCCTTCAGAGTCTGTTGAGCTGACAGTGTTTTGGTTATGGGATATAGCTTTACTATGGTACGAGAGTTGGAAAGGTCTCGAGGGAGAGATGTTGCCCTCCGACTGACCAAACCTTCTCGGAGGCCTTACTGGACCATTACTTGCCATGAGAGATCCGACAGGCCCGGATGGATCAGTTTTTGCATCTGGAGTAGGGGGCGAGGAGCGTACGCGAGTATGCCTTACAGTTGACTCTTAGCCCGTTATGCTCCAAAGATTTGCTGATACTATGCCGCCTAGAGTTCATGTGATTATTATGGGTCTGAACCCAGAATATACTGAGGCATGTATGACGGCTACATTACGAGAGGATATGGATATCGCCCGGAGTACAGGCCTTTGCTCAGACCATTGAGGGTCTTAGACAACAAGTAACGTAGTAGTAGACAGAATAATTAGGAATAGCGCCGTAGAGACAAGACGTACGAGATGCAAAGGGAGGTTCCCAGAGGACCCAGGCCACGACTATCAGACAGGCCCCTAGACCCCCACCTCCACCACAGTAGCAGCAGCGAGGTAGATCTCGTCATCGAGGGTAGTCGTGAGCCTAGTAGCAGTTCCGGTAATGCGAGATTCCCCGCAGCCAGAAGGAGAGCGTAGCAGGTTCACCCTCACCCCGCCCTTATTGCAATCGCACCACACATCGGAGCTTGTAGATATGGCTCCTCTGGGTGTTATATTTTGGGCAAGGGGGCATCGGATGAAAGATTGTCCGACCAGAGGACAGAGGGCAGAGACAGTCAGATAGGGGATCCGCAGTGGCCACACGAGCGCTCCAAAGTAGCCCCGGCAGGGTGTAGGCCCTCAAGCTCAACAGGCAGAGGGCCGAGGTAGACGTACTCCAGCTCAGGTGCTGGTTCAAACTGTACTTATGCACTACCAAGGAGACACATGACTCAGAGGCATCTCCGCATGTAGTAAATGCGTACAATGACTATCTGTTCATGCCCCCGCTATGTAATCGATGGATCCGTGATCCACTCGTCATATATTACCCCATTTGTGGCACGGAAGTTTAATATCGCACCAGAGTTATTAAAGCAGCCCTTTTCAGTATCCACGCCCGTCGGTGACTCTATTGTAGCTAGCAGAATTTATCGAGGGTGTATAGTAGAGGTTGCCGATCGCCAGACTACCGTAGATCTGGTAGAGCTAGAAATGATAGACTTCGATGTCAAGTAATAAGTATGGATTGGCTAGTGCCGTGCTATGCCAATGTAGAATGTTTGACCAAGACGGTTCGATTCCACTTTCCAGGAGAGGCAGTGCGGGAGTGGAAAAGCACAGCTACGCCAAAGGTGGTTTATTTCCGCCAAAAGGAGGAAACATACCATGAGTGTATTTACCACCAGTCGTAGTTCTGTAATGTTCTAAGGTAATCCCCGACACCCGGGGCCTGTTCCGGTGGTGAATGAGTTCCTTGATGTGTTTCCAGAGGAGTTACCTGGTATTCCCCAGAAAGAAATAGATTTTGCTATCGATTTGTTACCAAGCACTCAACCTATATCAATTTCTCTTTATCGTATGGCTCCTGCAGAACTCGTAGAGTTAAAGGAGCAAAATAAAAGATTGGCTAGACAAAGGTTTCATCAGGCCGAGTATCACTCATGGATGCGCCAGTTCTATTTGTGAGGAAGAAGCATGTCACCTACAGGTATAGACACTGGCAGTTGAATGAAAGCTACATGTGAAATGGGCACTGCCTCTGTGTGTTAGATGATTTTATTTGACCTGCCATATTTCGGTGTTTTTCAGAGTCACTTTCGTGCATCCGATACTACTCAGCCCAGGTGCTTGAAAGAGATATTCGCGCAGCGTTCAGGACCCGATATGGCTACTCTCTAATTTCTGCTGTCCTTTGGGTTAACGAATGCCCCAGCAGTATTTATGGATCTCGATGAATAGTATTTTCTTACTCATACTCAGACCTGTTCGCGATAGTGTTTATTGATGATATTCTGGTGTATTCTCGCTCTGAAGCAGATCACTAGGCTCATTTACGGACAATGCTCCAGATTCTCAGGGACCGCCAGTTATATGCTAAGTTCTCCGCGTGAGTTCGGGCTTAACTCAAGAGTTTTTGGGAACATTGGGGCTGGATGTCGGTATACGTGTTGACACGCAGAAAATAGAAGCAGTCAAATCATGGCCTAGGCCTACCACCTGACTAAAGTTCGTAGTTTTCTTGATAAAGGTGGTATTACAGGAGGTTTGTTGAAGGGTTCTCTACTATAGCTGCACCTCTGACCAAACCGATGCAGAAAGCAAGAAGTTTTAGTGGAGAGAGGCATGCGAGCAGAAGCCCAGAACTGGAAGACGACCAACTCTCCGCCCCGTGTTAGCATTACCGAAGGTACAAAAGGTTACTTCAAGATATTGCGACACATCGTGCATCAGTTGGGTTGTGTGTTGATGCAGCATGGGAAAGTGATTGCATATGCTTCCAGGCAGCTGAGGAAACACGAGAAAAACTGCCCTACCCACGACCTGGAGTTAGCCGCAGTGATCCACAACCTTAAAGAGATGGAGACATTACTTGTATGGCATCCATGTGAATATTTTCATAGATCACAAGAGCCTACAAGATATCTTCACTCAGAGGGAGTGAATCAAGTGACAACGTCGCTAGTTGAAATTGCTAAAAGATTATGACGTGGATATTCTGTATCATCCGGGAAGAGCCAATGTTGTAGCAGATGCTCAGTCATAAGTCCATGGGGAGTTTGGCGTATTTGCAGCCCGAGCAGCGGGAATTGGTCAGGAGATACACGCTAGCTAGCCTAACCGTTCGTGTAGCAGAAACAAAGGACAATAGAGCGGTAATTCAGAACACCGCCGTGTCATCTTTAGTTGTGGAAGTGAAAGAACGGCAATATGAAGATCCTGACCTGATCCAGCTCAAGGACAATATTCCGCAGGAAAAGCACCAGCTTTCTAGGTAAATGTAGAGGATGGAGGCCGCGGTTGTAAAGGCCGACTATGTGTTCTAGATGTTTCAGCCTCCGCCAGCGCATTATGAATGAGGTACATTGCGCCCACTATTCTCTCCACCCCGGCACGACGAAAATGTACCATGATATTAAGGAGAACTACTGGTGGCCAGGTATGAAAAGAGAAATTGCTAAACTTGTAGCCCAGTGTCCTAACTGCCAAAAAGGTGAAAGCATTAACATCGTAAACTAGGCGGGTTAACTCAGACATACCAGGCTCTCCGGAAATGGGAAGTAGTGAATATGGATTTTGTGGCAGGATTACCTGTACTAGACATATACATGATTCTATATAGGTGATAGTAGACAAATTGACAAAATCAGCCTACTTCCTGCCTGTGAAAGCTACTTTCTCACCGAAGATTATGCCGAGTTGTATATCCGAGAAATAGTCATATTGCACGGAGTGCCGCATCCATTATTTCGCATAGAGGAGCACAGCTTACATCTAGATTTTGGAAGTCGTTTCAGAGAGGTCTAGGTACGCAGATTAATTCGAGCACTGCATTCAACCCTCAGACAGATGGACAGGCCAAACGCACCATTCGCACGCTCAAGACATGTTGTGAGCATGTGTGCTAGATTTGGTGGTAGCTGGATGAGCAGCTTGCCCCTAATAGAGTTTGCTTATAATAATAGCTATCACTCAGCTATCCAGATGGCGCCTTCGAGGCATTATACGGACAAAATGTAGATCGCCGATTGGCTGGTGTGAAATAGGGGAATCAGCCGTGATTGGGCCGACATTGTTCAACAGCCGAGGAGAAGGTAAAGCTTATCGAGAATGCCTACCGACCGCACGTAGCCGCCAGAAGTCATATGCAGATGTGCGGCGCAGAACTGGAATTCGATGTGAATGACTGGGTATTTTTGAAAGTATCACCGATGAAAGGGGTGATGAGATTTGGCAAGAAAGGTAAGCTCACTCCAAGTTTCGTCGGGCCTTAATGCATTTGTCGAAAAGATAGGCCGAGTGGCTTATGAGTTGAACTTGCCACCAGAGTTAGAATCCGTTCATCCGGTCTTCATGTATCCATGCTGAGGAAATGCATAGGAGACCATTCAGAGCAGTCCCAGTCCAGGATATCCGTGTTATAGAAGAGCTGGCCTACAAGGAGGTTCCAAGAATTTATCTTGTGATGCATGCATTCGCAGATTGAGAACTAAAGATATTGCGTCTTCACAAAGTATTGTGGCATAACAGAACCGAGAGGAGATGACGTGGAGGCGGAGGAAGACATGAAAGCTAGATATCCTCACTTTTCCAGGCCTAGTCAGGCAACAGGTATGTTAGTATTGTTACCTATGCAAAGGCCTTATAGTTGTATATGCTTAAAATGAGAAAGATTGATGTTTAGCTATCACGTGAATCTTATAGTATTGTGTGGAGTACCCGTATTGGACTTTTTCAGTGTTTCAGATTTTGGGATAGTCCATGTTACAGGGAAGGCTCTGCCGAAATTTTTCCTAGAAATAAGCCGAGCTAGTTGAGTAGTCCTCTAAACAAGAAGCCTCATTCGAGGACAAATGTTCCAAGGGGGAGAATGTTACACTCAAAGATTCTACTACCTAGATGGCCTATTCGCGCCTTGGTTAAGCATATTTGAAAGCCACAGTGCTAGAAAAGGCCCGAAAAAAGACTGGACGAGAAACCTGCTGGACCACCGCAGAAGAGACGGCGGTGAGCCCCTCCGCTATGGCACCGTGTCACGGAGGCAGTGGCCACCGCGCTGGCTCTCATGGACACGCGTCCGGCTCCGCCCCACTTCGGTTTTTAAGTCTAATATTATCACTTAGATAATTTCCAGAAAACGCAGCGAACAGAGAAGACGGGAGGGTAAGAAAATATTGTCTGATTGCAATGCCAAACGTAGTCCAAATCTAAATTAACTCGGGTACCGAGGTATTTAGCAAAGAAGGAGCACTCCTACGGATTTTGTTTCTCACAAATACTGCCGACGAATCGTCGAGCCAATGACTAAGAGCGTAAGTAGAATTGCTCCAAACTAGTGTCAATGTGCTCCTCAAGAATTTAAAGTGAATACTTCTCCCTTCGGGGCTTCTGAAAAATAGTAAGTTTTCAACCATCTTTGATGTTCTAGTTTAGGCTATAAATATATCGAAAGTGACGTTGTCTTTCGGTAATACACAGTATTGTATTTAGTGCTAATTGGACGTATATGAATGCAGTTGGGAGAAATAGCTGAGTAATTTAATTTGAGCCTCGTCCGGACAGCCGGATAACTCGAGGTTAAGGTATGAAGTAGTTTCTTCTAGAAGTTGTAGGCTTAGCCTTATGAATCCTAGTAAACTCCATAATTGTGTTCTCAGAGTTGAATGTTGATATTGAGTAAGTTTAGTAACCGTTTGCGTTTCCATATTGTACTAGCCTGAAAGTTAGTAAAGGATGCGCCAAAGGGTGAGTTAGCATCCCAGATTCAGTGACATCTATTGTATGATTAGCAAGCATGTTGTAGAATAAAAAGATACAGATTTTTAGAATAAGGTAGTAAAGTAAAAATCAGATATACAAATAGTATTTGGCTGACAGCTTATTCAGACAGATGATATCTTGGCTACAGACAGCTTATCTGTGACAGATATATCCGGCTACAGATTAGCCAAACAGTTGAATAAAGATTACAGAATCAGTATAATCAGTAAAGAATCAGTATAATACAGAAAGAGACTGTGAATAAGAAATCAGATTTTATAGTCTTTTCCAAGCTTAAACATGCTTGCTATTTATATGTGCTTATTTGTTTGTTGAGACTCTTGATGTGGTGTGAGGGCATCTTATTGAGCGTCCTCGCCGCCCCTGGGTTGGTAATCGTGTCGCCCACTGAGCGAGTGGGTTTTACGCTTACTCCAAGGAGGGCATGCCGTCCCCAGCTTGGACGAAGATGGGATGAAGCTTTCTCCATACGCCTGATCAAAGACTACAAGCATGTATAGCCCCGTTGAGCAAAAGGTGTGAACCGTATAGTGATAGCCCCGTTGGAGCGTGTCCAAAGAACAGATAAGGCTTTCAATTATAGATATAGGAGTCCTCCAGAATCAGACACGGTTATTTATATCGGAGGCAATGGCCTGAGCCGAGACCTGGGGGACGAAGAGGTGCTCCTAGTGAGCGATGAGTGGAGTGACTTATTTTTGGCTGGTTTTGACCCGGGTAGGGGTATATAGATTGTTTGTTTGCTTGCTTCATCCACTATGGGGGATGGTATTGGCTCATGCTTGCTACTTGTATGACTGGCTTATGTGCTATATCTGGCTTAATAGACAGCAGCCGTCGCGTCTACATGTATGCCTCTTCCTTATCAAGATTGGGTAGCTTGATTCACGCTCATATCGCCTCCTTTAGATTCGGCTTATCTCCTGCTATACAGAATTGCTAGTTATGCCATCTATATTCAGTTGCTTTCGGTTGTATTATTTGCTGCTTTGGTATACTCGCACTAGCGGTACCGACGCCTGGGGCGCTGCATTACTTGCCTCGCAGGTGCAATTACAGACGAGAGGCGATCCCGTAATTTCAGCCAGCTAGAGTCATCAGCTCCTGTCATCCGGAGTCTGATTTCCAGAGGTGTAGCTCTTTCCTTTTATTGTACAGTATGGGTAGGTCAGCCCTGTCCCGATCCTTTCTATTATTACTCATGTAGGCTTGCGTATTGTATATATCATCTCCCCCGTGGTCAGTTGAGCCAATCGTGTGAGGCCGTACAGTTTGTTATAGTTGTTTAGTATTTCTGTTTATGTTGGCCATGGGGGCCATTGTTTGATAGTAGTGGTGACCTTGCCGACAATAGCCTTTCAAAGATTCATTTTTTGAGTTTCGTATGTCTATGTGATGGTGGCCTTGTCGGCCCGCATAGGTTCCTTGATATTAGAATGTTTCTGGTTAGTTGTTGATGGTTCAGGTGGCTATAGGCCAAATGGCCGGAGGCTGTGTTTACAGCCGCTATATAGCCCTTTGCTTCTAGAAACCTGAGATAGAGCTAGCCGTGCACCGATGTGTCTAGGCCCACCCGCTTAGCAGTCCAGTCCTACTAGGGCACCAGGATGCCAGTCATACCCCCCAGGGCGGGGGGTGACAGTTATGTTATGATGAGATCATGATTTAAGAAAGAATGCGTAAGTCTACTCAGATCCTTATTGTTTATGTTTACACTAAAAGTGCCTCTAAATGATTTTACTCGATTACGGTTTTACGTACCTTGCATACTGCACATTCCACGTAATCGTAATTCTATGCATTTATGTAGTATCATTTCAAGGATACATGACCAACTCTCAGGATCATCCCCATTCGTAGTTAGTTTTCAAAGTTAGCATCTAACGTTGTTGGTGAGTCCTCATCTCCTACATTGTAATTTATTCATTTCTTTTATGTTTTTTCGCTCTGCCTATTAAGTTAGTTGGGGTCTTGTCCTATAAACTAGTCATGTTTAGAGGCTTTTTCAAAACAAAGGATGTATTCAACATCAGATTGTGTGCTTTTTGGATGTTATGTTTATTTTAGACTTGGAGCAAGATTATTATGTTGACTTTCATGGCATTTAGTTAGATGTATGTTCATGGCATGTCGACTTGAGTCTCTTCGGGGCTCCTTGTCTCATGTTACAACTGGTCTTACGTTCGGGTCGTGACAAACTTGGTATCAGAGTAATAGGTTAGAAGTGTCCTAGAGTGTCTCAGAAAGCGTTGAGTAGAGTCTTTTATGGGTGTGAAGCGCCACACCTATGTTGAAGAGGCTACGAGACTTAGAAAATTTTCCCTTATTTCATGATCTATGTCGTAGTGATGAAATACCTCTATCCTTTTACTTCGTGCTATTTGCAATTGCAGAATCATGGCTCGAAGAGTAAATGGTAGAAGAAATGGGAATGGAGACACCACAAGGATGGCAATGAAAGAGCACCACAGTCTCTCACCAGTTCAAGAGCACCAAGCACCGGAGCCAATTGCCTATGCTGAGTTTTGGGCAAATTATTCGGGGATGCTCGCGCATGCTTGACCTGCTCAGGTCAATCTGCAGTTGCACATGTCCCAAAATGAAAATGCATGCGGCTCGAGCCGTGATTTCTTGAGGATGAACCCGCCGTGAGTTCCTTGTGGGTCAAAAGTAGATGAGGATCCACATGAGTTCATAGATGAGGATTTTGAAAGATTACTTAAGTCATGGGGTGAATGGAGTTGAGTATGTTGAGTTGGCCTGTACTAGTTGAAAGGGGTCGCGCACATATGGTTTCGACAATGGAAAGGTAGTAGGGTTGTCATGTGCCCTTTCACTTGGCATGAGTTCCATGTTGCATTCTTAGATCGGTTCCTCCCTCGTGAGATGAGGGAGCTGAAGGCAACTAAGTTCATAAATCTGAAGCAAGGAAGGATGATGGTGCATGAGTATGCCTCGAGTTCACTCGCATATCAAAGTACACCCCAGAAAGTTAGTGACCGATCGCAGGGCGCGGTGAGTGTGTCTGCTCTCATAGAGTAGCAGTTATTTGGACAAAGGATTGTAGGGACTTCCAAGCTCCACCAGGATATGGATTTCCCTCGGATAGCCTTGTATGCCCAGTAGATAGAGGTGGATCATATGAGGGAGAGAGGCCAAGAGGGCCAAGACCGATAGTCATAGATTCTCGTCACCGAGGTCGTAGAGCGGGCACCGATGTGGCCACTCACCAAAGGTTATCATCCCTAGCATCTTCTGCATTGGAGGTTCCATCCAGACCAAGTGCATGATCATGAAAGAAAGCATCAGGCTCAAGGGGTAAGAGCAGCACACCCGCAGATTCTAATATCCCAGCCTTTGCTGCGTATATGGTAGGGGGCATACGGGCCAGTTGCTTGGTAGGTTCAGTGTTTGTTTAGGTGTGGGAAGCTTGTACATGATCAGGGATTGCCCAGCAGCGAGATACGAGAATCATGATGGGGCTGAGGCCCAACTTCTAGTTCCGCAGCCGCCCACCTGGGATACACTCAGCAGTGGATTTAGAGGGCATCTACCAGCACAGGTGATGGTCACTACTAATACATTCTATGCTTTAGCATCCCGCAAAAGAGAGAGGACTTCTGATTGTCACCGGTATGTTACGAGTTTTCCATCTTGATGTTTATGCTTTGTTAGATCCAGGGGATACTTTGTCTTTTGTGACACCTTATATGGATAGTAGCTTCGGAGCTGTCCCTGAAGTCTTGTCAGAACCCTTCTTAGTCTCTACTCCCAAAGGTGATTTAGTTGTGTTAGATAGGTGTATAGAGGTTGCTCGGTCTCAGTCCTTCAGAAAGTAACCTCAGCAGATTTGATGTGAGCTATCCATGACCGATTTCAATGTTATCATCGGCATGGAATTGCTATTTGCATGTTATGCCCAGTTAATTGTAGAAATTGGGCAAAGAGAGTTTAGATTTATGTAAGTGAGCTAGTCTTAGAATGGAAAGGCAATTTAGTCAGGCTCTACAGGTCATTTCATTCCTACTTTAAGGCTAGAAAGATGATCTCCAAAGGTTGTATACCATCTAGTTAGGGTTAAGGATGTGACATTTGAGACCCTGACTATCCAGTTTGTTCCAGTAGTATGTGAGTACCTGCAGGTCTTTCCAGATGACTTACGGCGAATCCTCCCGAAAGGGAGATCGATTTGGTATTGACCTTTTCCGATACGCAAACCATATCTATTTCTCCCTTACAGAATGACTCCAGCTGATCTAAAGAAGTTGAAGAAGCAGTTGAAACACCTATTATACAAGGGTTTCATCAGACCTAGCAAACCCCATGGGTGCGCTCAGCCTTTGTCCTAAAGAAAGATGGTTCTCTTCGCATGTGTATTGATTATCGGTAGTTGAAAAAGGTCACTATCAAGAATAGGTATCATCTACCCAGGATTGATGATTTATTCAACTAGCTTCAGGTGCCAAGAGCTTTTCGAAGATAGATTCAAATCGCGCCACGGCTTAGAGTTCGAGAGAGCGATATCCCGGCGACGCCTCTGCACGCATGGTCACTACGAGCTTGTAGTTATGTATTTTGGACTAACTGAATGCTCCTGCAACTTTTATGGACATGATGAACAGGTGTTCCCGCTTCATACTTTGATATATTCGTGATTGTGCCTATCGATGACATCCCGATATACTCTCGAGCGAGGAGGAGTACACCGCTCATTTGAGAATAGCTTCAGATTCTCAAGGATCGCCAATTATATGCCAATCAGCAAGTGTGAGTTTTGGTTGAACTGAGTGGTATTTTGGGCCATGTGGTATCAAGTGAGGACATAATGGTGGATTCTCGTAAAATAGAAGTGGTGAAGAATTGGTTCGACTGCAACTTCCATATTCGTAGTTTCTTGGTTTAGCTAGCTACTATCGAAGGTTCGTGGAAGGTTTCTCATCGATTGCAGCACCTTTGACCAAATTGACCCAGAAGAAGGTGAAATTCCAATGGTAGGAGTCTTGTGAGAAGAGCCTTAAGAGTTGAATACTCAACTTACCTCAAAGATTGTTGACCCTACTCGAGGGTATCACGGGTCTGTGGTGTATTGTGATGCTTCAAGGATTGGACTTGGGTGTGTGTTGATACAGCACGAAAAGGTTATAGCATGTGTCTCCAAACAACTAAAGGTCCATGAGAAGAATTACCTGACCCATGATCTTGAATTGGCCGCGGTGGTATTTGCATTGGAAGATATGGGTGACATTATTTGTATGGAGTTTTATGTGGATGTGTCTACGGACCATAAGAGTTTACAATGTGTTTAATAGAAGGATCTCAATCTTCGTCAAAGGAGGTGGTTGGAGCTACTCAAGGACTATGATATGAGTATCCTATACCATTGGGGCAAGGCTAATGTAGTAGTGGACGTGCTTAGTATACTCTCTATATAGAGTGTGTCCCATGTGATGAGGGAAAAATTAGCCGGTAAAGGGGGATTTGCATCGACTCGCAAGGTTGGAAGAAGTTGGCTAGATTCCGCCGATGGCGGTGTTGTTGTTCAGAACGGATCAAAATCATCATTGGTGACTGATGTAATATCTAGACAAGATGAGGACCTAATTTTAGTAAAGTTAAAGGAAGCCATTTAAAATCATAAGGTAGAGGTCTTCTCCAAAGGGGGAGATGGTGTGCTTCGGTACCAAGGCCTCTTATGTGTTTCGGATATTGATGATTTGAGGAACTAGATGTTGCACGAGAGGCTCATGGATCCAGGTATTCAATCCATCTAGGTGACACCAAAGATGTACCGCAATTTACGGGAGTCTATTGGTGGAATGACATGAAAAGGACATCAAAGAGAGGTTTGTAGCTAAGTGTCCAAACCGTTAGCAAGTGAAGGTCGAGCATCGTAGACCGGGAGGTGTACTGTGGATGACGATTCTGTACTTGGAAATGGTAATAACAATATGGATCATCACGGGTTGCCTCGTACTTTGACGACAACATGACTCTATTTGGCCAGGGCAGACATTTTGACCAAGGCCGGTCAAAACATGAATTCGGCGGAGGATTATGCTTAGTTATATATCCGGGAGCTTGGGGTTTGATTGCATGGAGTCCCCTCTTCCATCATATCATATAGAGGTACCGTACCTACCTCTCAATTTTGAAAGTAATTTCAAAAAGGACTTGATACTCAGGTTAAGCTCAGCACTGCGTTTCACCCGCAGACGAATGGTCAAGCGGAGCAGAAAATTCAGACTCAAGGACATGTTGAGCAGAATGCGTGATTTAATTTCAAATGTAGCTGGGATGATTAATTTTCTCTATCGAGTTTGTATACAATAACAACTATCATTTCAATATCCAGATGGCACCATTCGAGGCTCTCTATGGGAGGAGACAGATCTCCAATGGCTGGGTTTGAGGTTGGTGAGGCGGCAATGATAGGACTAGATTTGGTTCATGAGGCTATGGAGAAGGTTCAATGGATAGGGACAGTTAAAAACCGCCGTGAGTCGCCAAAGTCCTATGCCTGCGAGAAGGAGAGAATTAGAATTTGAAGTTAATGATTAGGTATTTCTGAAGGTATCTCCCATGAAGGGAAGATGAGGTTCGGAAAGAAGGGGAAACTTAGTCCCCACTATGTTGGCCTCCGTATAGATAGTGAGATCGTGGTTGGAAAGGTGGCTTGTGAATTAGGTTGCCATCAAAATTAGCTTACGTGCATCTGCATTCCACGTACCGCTCTTAAAGAAGATTTGGGTGATCCAAACTCTAGTTATCTCGGTGGACAAGTTGGTGTGAAAGACAGCCCCTCGCTTATGAGGAGGTTTCGATAGAAATACCGGATCATCAGTTCGAAGGCTAAGAATACAGTCCAGTCAAAGTTTTATGGAGGAATCAGCAGGTTGAAGGGGCTTCATGGAAAGCCGGCTGATATGATGGCTAGATGCCCATATTTATTGTCTACCGCCTGGGCCCACTTTTGAGGTATCAATTTTTCCATAAAAATCTATTTAGTTTTCATGTTCTACCATGTGTCCAAGTTTATTTTATGTATAAGTATGTATGTATGATTCATGCATTCCGTTAAGCTATGTAGTTTGAATTGAGATAGTCATTCCGTTAGTTTCCAACTTAAATGATCAAAAGATTTGAATGTGATGATTGTATTTCTCTCGCTTCGTATGTTTTCCAACATTCGGGATGAATGTTCCCAAGGGGGAGATATTGTTATACCCGTAGCCCAAAATCAGACTGGGAGTTGAAATAGAGAAAAATTAAAATTTGTCATAAGGTTTCAGAACGGGTCATGAGGTGACCTGTGAGAGTGAAATTTCACGAGTCGTATGAATTGTGGTGAGGTAAATTCCAATGCATGAATTTCCTAATTCTCTATGGGTATGATATAAATATGTTTCTACTATTGAATTATGAAGCATGGACAAGTTTTATAATGTTTTCAATTAAAATGATGTTTCAAGTTTTAGTGAATTAAAAGCCTATTGATGAGGAGTTCATGAAAGAGGAGATTTGAGATGAATGTACGATTATGATGAGATATTATGATGAAAAGCATGTGTTTCAAGCCACCATGTTTATAATGATGTTGTCGATGTGAATTGGGTATTTTCAAGCATGAGAAAGTATTGGACAATGCCTACATGTTCAAGTATGATTTATGATTTCTCGAATTAAGCTTACCACATGGTTTTGGAGAGAATACTTCCAATTATCTTTCAGCTTGTGGTGTGGTTTGAGTTAAAGCTTCTCATATGAATGATTTCATATTTAAGATGTATTTGATTATTGAGCTTCGTCAATAGACGATGTTGAGCTTTGTTAAAAAATGATGGAGAGCATATGCATGTTTTTGGGAGTAGTGTCTAGAACCAAGTAGGCTAAGGGTTGATCACCCTATGCCTCAAAGCTATGCGCCAATGTACACTATTATATACATTACTTCGGGACCCCTTGTGAGATATCCCCTGTTCTATTGGGCCACGATCTTGATGTCAATATCATGGCATCGTCCCTAGCCCTGGCAAGGCTTTGATAAATCTACCCACTTGAGTGTGATAGCTGGGACCACGTAAGATCTATCAAAGTTGGTTAAATACTCTAGTCTCCCATTGTTCCTCATGATTTCAGTAATGCATAGCTTGGTCATTCATGAAATTTATATCTTTATATGTTCTAAAGCAGGTTTGACTCAAATGCTCAGTTTACTCTGCATATAAGATTTCAGCTTTGAGTCAATCGATTCAGTTATGATGAGATCATGATTTCGCAAAGAATGTGTCACGCCCGCCTTGGGGGTAAGGACTGGCACCTGTGCCCTACTAGATCTGAAATGCTAGACTATCGGAGCCTAAGCACTTCCGGTGCCTGGTTGAATAACCCTGATGTACGGAATCAACGGGCTATATAGAGGCTGCAAATACAGCCCCCGGCCGGCTAGGCCTATAGCCACCTGCATAACAACAACAAATAACTGCACCTCATCAATATAAGGGAACTCATGGGCCGACAAGGCCACCATGCTGACTAGTTACTTCAATTAAATAACAGATACTAAAACGACTACGTGACCGACAAGGTCACCACTACTAAAATGGATAGGGCCCCACACGACCAACATAAACAACCAAAATACGCACGGCCCCACACGACCGAAGTACAACTAACCACAGGAGATATATACACAATCTGCAAGCCTCCAAGAATACTTATAAGATGGCCGACAAAGCCCCGACCTACCCGTACTATACAACAAAAAAAATGGTATAAACCTCTGAATATCAAGCTCCAAATGACAGGAGCTGATGACTTTGCGCTGGCCAGATCGCGAGGATCGACTCGTCTATAGGTACCCGCAGGTAATGCAGCGTCCCAAACGGGCGCGCACCACCGGTACCGAGTATGTAATCAAACTGGAACATAACTGAATATAAACAATGGATACTAGCAACTTTGAATAACAGAAAGTATCTGAAACTGTCCGGCAAGTGGGATCTAAAATAAGCTTATCTGTACTAAAGGTAAGGTAGAATCATACCCATCGACGTGGCGATCTCGCTGTTTATCGGCTAATAAATAACATATATATATATATATACATATATAACATACAAGGACCTATACCAGCCCCCATAGGCCGGAAGGTGCCAACCAACACAAAAAGTCTATATACCCCTACCTGTGTCCAAACCATCAAAAAATAAATCTCTCAACTCCTACTAACTACTTGAGCACCTCTACCGCCCCCGGGTTTTACAAAATGGACTATGACTCCGATTTATGTAACCGTGTCCGAGCCCGGAGGCCTCGTACTCAACTCTGACTGCACTCTGTACTCTCTACTCGGTACTCTACACTCTATGCTCTGTAATGCTATGTTGATCAGCCCTATGGGGAGTGCTCCATCCCATCTTCGTCCTCTAGTTGATGGCATACTCACTCCTTGGAGTGGCGTATCCCCACCCTCGCCGGGTGGGTCGACACAGCTTACCAACCCAGGCGGTGAGAATGCCTCAAAGGGTGCCCTCATAACACAAATAGGTCTCAACAAACAATAATCACATACAATATATGTTCAATCTGAAAATACTATCCATGTTTTGATATACGAATCAGGCCTTTTCTGTACAACCGATTCTCATACTAAGCTACACCGTATCTAAAATATTATCTCGACTCCGTCTGATATCGCTCTACTTTATTTTATTCTGAATATAATATAATATTATAAAACATGCTTGCTAGATTCATACTGAACTTAATTTCGATTTCTAAGTTCTTTCTTCTATAGTTCACTATCTGCTATACTAGATTACTAACTTGTTTGAGAACAAGCTTACATACCATTGTTGATTCCGCTAATCAAGCGTGAATCAACCAATATTCATCTATTCCTCCAACTGTATTCATATATATAACAATTAGGACTAAATACATGAATATTCTGGAAGAAGATAACACTTTTAATATATATATATAGTCTAAACTTTGACTTATCGAAAACGGTTGAAAACTCGCTATTTCTGAGGTCCGTAGAGGAAGAAACATCACCTTAGGCTAGAGTATATTGACACTACTTGGAGCAATTCCACTTACCTTAGCTTGCAGGACGACGATTCTCCGACCGAATTTCACGAAACTGGCTACGCAGGAATGTTCTCTGCAGCTTTATACTTCGGTATCTCGAGTTAATTTGAGTTTGGACCGCTTGACTTTAGCAATTGGATGAATATTTATCATAAATCTTCGTTCCTCTCTGCTCTCTATCGCTTACTGAAATTAAAAGGTGAGAAAAATGAGATAAAAACCGAAGTTGGTGCTTTTATACTTTTGAGGCTGCACCTCACCTCCGTGGCACGCTCTGTATCGCGGAGCCTAGCCTCCGTGAGACATTGTGTATCACGAGAGGTGAGAGCCTCCGTGACACTCTAGCCATCCCGAGGAGTCTGTCTCCTCCTGCGATGGTTCACTGTGCTGATGTCCGGGCTCCTTCCAAAGTCTTTCCTAGCATGTATGGCTTTCAAAACTATTAACCAACATGCAAATAGGCCATCTATATGTCGGAATTTACGGGTAACATTCTCCCCCTTAAACATTCGTCCGAATGTAAAACTTCTACTTACGAGAAGTTCAAATTCTTTACTTGACTTATTCTAGAAAAATTTCGGCAGAGTGTCCTCGTAATATGGACTATCTCAAAACCAGAAAATGCAGAAAAGTCCAATACGGTGTACTCAACAAAAATACTATAGCAATCATCATGTAAAAGTCTAAAGTTGGCTATCTCATTATACATGTAATATAAGGCATCTCCTCTCGGTTCTTATTACGCCACACAGTACCTTGTCAGAAGTAACATCTTAGTTCTCAACCTGTAATTCCGTCTCGTCTAGTATGGCTACCAGAACTTTCATAAGCCTCGTTTCTCCATAACCTGGACATCCTCGACTGGGACAATCGGGCATGGGTCTCCTATGTACTTTCTTAGCATAGATACGTGGAAAATCGGATGAACTGACTTCCACCTGAGGCAAGTTCAACTGCATGCCACTTGGCCTATTCTCGCCGAATCTGATAAGGCCCGACGAATCTCAGACTAAGCTTACCTTTCTTGCCAAATCTCATCACCCTTTTCATTGAGATACTTTCAGAAATACCAGCTATTCACCTTAAACTCCAGGTTTCGCGCCGCACATCAGCATACGATTTCTAGAGGCCTCATAGTCAGTAGGCGTGCCTCGATGTTTTTACCTTCCCTCTCATGGATGAATAACATCTGCCCAATCGCACTTACTCTCCTACTTCAAACCAGCATAATGGCGATCTACATTTTGGTCCATACAAGCCTCAAAGGGCGCCATCTGGATAGCCGAGTGTAACTATTGTTATAAGTAAACTCAATCAGTGGTAAATGCCTGTATCCCAACTACCTCGAAAGTCCAACACACACACCCATAGCATATCCTGAGCGTATGAATAGTACATTCCTCCTGTCCATCTGTCTGAGGGTGGAATGCTGTGCTCACCAATCTGCATTCCTAGACCTCTCCGAAAACGACTCGCCAAAATCTAGTCAGAATTTGTGCTCCTCCGTCGAGATAATAGATACTGAACACCATGCAACCTCGACTATTTTCTTAATATACAACTCAACATAATCCTCAGCTGAGTAGGTAGCTCTTTACTGACAGAAAGTGAGTTGATTTTGTCAGCCTGTCAACTATCACCCAGATTGAGTCATATCGACGCCTAGTGCGGTAATCCCGCTACAAGATCCATATTTATCGCTTCCCACTTCCATGGAGGAACAATCATATCTTGAGTCAGTCCACCTGGTTTCTAGTGTTCCGCTTTTACCTGCTGACAGTTGGAACACTGGAGCTACAAATTTACTATCCTCTCTTTATTCCCGCCATTAGTAAATTCCTTTTATATCATGGCACATGTTCAAAACTCCGGGTGGAGAGAATAACGCGCATAATGTACTCGCCTATAATCTACTGGCGAAGCCCTGCAACGTTTGGAACACAAAGGAGATCTTTATATCTCCACACTCCATCCTCGGTTATCTGAAAATCTGTCATCTGTCCCCGCGGAACTCCGTTCCCCGAAATGAACTCAAGCTAGGATTCGCATCGCTGCCTTTTACTTCCACAACTAAAGACGACACTGCGGCATTTTGGATTACCGCTCTGTTGTCCTCATTTCTGCTACATGAACGGCTAGACTGGCTAGCTGGATGCAACTCTCGTGCCAATTCCCGCTGCTCGGGCCGCAGTATGCTAACCTCCCCACAGATTCATGGATGAGGGAATCTGCTACTACATTGGCCCTTCCTGGGTGATACATAATATTCACGTCATAGTATTCATGGCTGAGGGAATCTGCTACTACATTGGCCCTTCCTGGGTGATACATAATATTCACGTCATAGTCTTTCACCAGCTTCTAACCAAATGGCTGACCGCCGCAAATTCAACTCCCGGAAGCTCCTCACATGCCTCAGTCCACCTCAAAATTTTTTTTGTCACTTCGTGTCAGTTTAGTTAGAGGTGCTGCTAAGGTGGAAAATCCTTTCACAAATCTATGTAGTACCCAATGACCTCAGGAAACTGTGTACCTCGGTCGGAGTGGTGGTTCTGGTCATGTTTTCACTATTTTTATTTTATGTGGTATCTACTTTTGTACCAACCTCCTGCTACGATGTGATCCAAAAGGCTACTGAATTCAACCAGAATTCACATTTAGAGAAGTTGGCATGTAGCTGACGATCATACTAGTTTATTATACCGGAAAACTGACAAGTAATCTATTTGTATAGCTAGAGCTTATCTGGCCTTCTGGGCCACATGCTAATGCTACTCACTGATGGGATAATCAGAGTGACTCATGGTATACCATGTGCACGTGTATCTGATCATAGGATCCTGATAGTAATCATGATCTCTAATAATCTGGATGAATAACTAAATAACTGGGCTGAATGACCCGAATGCGGAAGTAATCTAACTATGCTCTAAATGTCCTACTCGGGCATCTCAAATCCTCATGCATAATCGTGGAGTTGTGATGAGCAATCGCTTTGTTATTCTAACTGGACAACCGTAGAGCTGGACTTAGTCGACTTACCCTCTCTCAGGAGACCAGTCTCTGGATCTTCACAGGGAACCTACTGATCTCTCCTTTGTCTTAGTAGACACTGTGCTAGCAGAGTACTGTACCAATTCCTTATGCCTTGCTTGTATCCACTTGACCAAGCATCGTTGTTCCGAGAAATTCTTGGTCTTATGAGCAATTCTATAAAGACCTTCTAGGACTCTGTGATTTGAATATCTTATGAGAACCGATCAGTACCAGTCCGTCACTGACTACTGATGTGGACCCCTTCTTGGGGTACCCACGAGTTTGTCTAACTGGGACGGATGGCTGACTTGCGGGGTGTCCTACATGATAACTGCTAAGTTGACTAAAGCCGACTCACCTACAAGGATGGAAAAATGATGTACGACCACTTAACATATACCGAAGAATTCTGGTGTTGCTAACCTTCGGAGTATGCTTATTCGGCATCTGTTTCTGGTTCTGGCACATGTGATAATGTTACTGGTCTTTAGGGATTCTTCCCCGCTAATGCAGGCGTCAAATGGTCGTTAGACCGTCTAACTACTCCCGTATCACCTAACCACCCGATTCCGACCACTAACTCTTGTGAGCTTCTAAAGTCTAGATCTGGCAACAAGCATATAAGTCCATTAACTCAATAAACTGAAAACTGAGAGGAGTTCCTATGGCCTCAGCTACATGAATCACACTTAACCTGCCCCTTTGGCGAGGGTCCCCGCGACACGATCTATACATACTTAGCAATATAATCAGACCCGTGTGAGTGCAACCCTATTGGAAGCTACTCACAAAGATATCTCAAGTATCAGACATATATATATATCAACAACTATATACAATACATACTAAATTTTGTAGTAATACGTAATCTATGACATGCTTTATTGACTTAATACTGCACATGATATATCATTTACAGTCTAATGATATCTCCTGCCCTTCTCGTATCATTTCATTGGAATTCTCATCCCATTCTCGAAGCAACAAACATATGCACTTTAGTTATGGTCTCGTGTTTGAAATTCCGCCACTCTTACAACATTGGGTCAACATCCGAACCTTGTGGCCTTACTTGGCATTATATTGAGGCCCGTGACTGTCTGTTGGACCTTGGCTCTGGGCCACACTAGATTAGAGTCTCTGGGTCGGCACCTCTTACCTTCTCCTTTGGTGGACATACCGCAACATTCTAAAAACTACAATCTTACCGTCTCTTAGCTGTCAACTGAGGTTTAGTCCTTAATACACGATGTTCTATCAATCTGAGGTGATTCTGATTTCCTCAAAAATTGGTATTCATGCTCTTCACCCTCATTTTCCTTAAACTGAGCTCAAGTTCAAGGTACCGCTCATATTGTCAATAAGGTTAACAGTCAAGTTTCAACCTATTTCTTCACTTACGCCGGACCCATCTTATTCATATACCCCTACCTTTCGATGTCACAACTGAAATCATAACTATTATCTTGCAGGTATATCTTGCCGTTTTTAGCATTTTATAGCGACTTTAGCCTTTTTCGACTCGAACTTAACTATTACTCGGCATTCATCATCGCATGTGTCTTTTGCACACCTCGCTTCGAGTAAGCTAGCAGTCTTACTCACTTTCTCTGACTTATTACCGTAAGGGTCTGCACAACTTACGTAATCATAGGGTCTTTACTCTTTCTAACACTTCTTGAATCAACCAATCCATCTTCACTTACCGCTTACTTTGGACAACAACATCGCTCAATCCTTATGCCCTTTGCTACACCGGAATCAAAACTAAGAGGTGGGAATAATCTTTCTTACTACAACAAAATGAAGACATGAACTGTACCACATCTGAAAAGATGGAGGTGGGGATCCTGTATTTCCTCCTTTTCTCATATATCTCTCCGATAATCAAATATTATCTATCATCTTAGTCGATCTTATATATCTAACAAATAAATCAACTCGTATGTATAAGTTTTGCTTCTAACTTCCTACTCTGAAGTTATAGAAATATACTGGGATGGTACTGATAAAGGTATCACATTGGGAGGTCCCCGATAATTCTCCTCCCGCCGCCGTAGTTACCTTGTAACTGATGGTGCTCTTCCGTTGCTATATCCGATCTTCTGCCTGTGATAGAATATCGCTGGTCTGACTTGTATCTGTATTCAAAGAGGTAAGTTTTAGGACTCAACTCCTATACTGTACCGCTCTATAGCACGACCGAATGAGAAGAGAGAGTAACCATCCTATTTATACCTTGGGTGTACTTCCCGCCTATAGTATGTGGTGCACAACACATCCATAGGCAAGACTCTTACTTTAGTACGACTTGCGTGACCGGATAATACCTGCTCTGATACTATTAGTTTATCACGCCCCACCTTGGGGGCAAGGACTGCACCTCGGTGCCTTACTAGGACCTGAACCGCTAGACTACTGAGCCTAAGCACTTCTGGTGCCTGGCTGGCTCTAACTTTGATTTACAGAATAACGGGCTATATAGCGGCTGTAAATACAGCCCTTGGCCGGCTAGGCCTATAGCCACCTGTACAACGACAACAGCTAACCAGAATCTCATCAATATAAGGGAACCTATGCGGTCGATATGCCACCATGCCGACTAGTTACTTCTGAATCAAATAACAGATACTAAATAGCTACGTGACCGACAAGGTCACCACTACTAACTGGATAGGGCCCCACACGACCAACATAAAAACCACACATACGCACGGCTCCACACGACCGCACAACTAACCACAGGAGATATATACACAATCTGCAAGCCTCTAAGAATACTGATAAGATGGTCGGGATAGGGCCCGACCTACCCGTACTGTACAACAAAAGAAAATAGTATAAACCTCTGAATATCAAGCTCCAATGACAAGAGCTGATGACTCTCGCACTCGTCCAGGATCACAAGTGATCCGCCCGTCTATAGGTACGTGCATAAGTAACGCAGCCTGCCTCAAACAGGCGTCAGCCACTGGTACCGAGTATGGGAAGCAAACTAAACATAACTGAATATAAACAACGATACTAGCAACTTTGAATAACAGAAAGTATCCGAAACCTGCTTTGGGATGGCGGGATCCGGGCCAAGCTTATCTCAGATCAAGGTAAGGTAGAATCATACCGTCGACGTGGCGACCTCGCTGTCTATCGGCTAATAACAATATATATATATATACATATATAACATACAAGGACCTATACCAGCCCTTACAAGACGGAAGGTGCCAACCAACACACAATATATACCCCTACCCGTGTCCAAACCATCCAAAAATAAATCTCAACTCATCACTAACTACGAGCACCTCACCAGCCCCCCTGGGTTTCCAGCTCGGACTATGAACTCTGATTTATGTAACTGTGTTCTGAGCCCGGGAGGACTCCTGTACCAACTCATAATTGCATCTCGTACTCGGTACCTCTACACTGTGTTTGTGGAACATATGTTGATCAGCCTCATATGGGTAGTGCTCCATCCCATCTTCGTCCTCTAGTTGATGGCATACCACTCCTTGGAGGGCGTATCCCACCCCTCAGCGGTGGGTCGACACAGTTACCAACCCAGGCGGTGAGGATGCTCAAAGGGTGCCCTCATAATACAAATGTCTCAATAAACAATAATCACATACAACAAGCATGTTCAATCTGAAAATACTATTCATGTTTTGATATACGAATCTGATACTCTTTTCTGTATTAAACTGACTCATACTGAGCTACATTGTATCTGAAATATTATCTCGACTTTGATATCGCTCTACTACCTTTTATTCTAATATAACATAATATTATAAAGCATGCTTGCTGGATTCATACTGAACTCAATTCTCGATTTCTAAGTTCTTTCTTCTATAGTTCACACTATCTGCTATACTAGATTACTAACTTGCCTAAGGAACAAGCTTACATACCTCAGTTGTTCCGGCTAACTCAAGGTGAACTCAACTAATATTCATCTATTACTTCCAACTGTATTCATATATAACAATTAGGACTAAATACATGAATATTCTAGAAGAAGATACTTTTAATATATATATAGCCCAAACTTTGACTATCGAAAAACGGTCGAAAACTCGCTATTTCTCGAGGTCCGTATGGGATAAATACTCACCTTAGGCTAGGAGTATATTGACACTAATTCTGAGCACTTACTCAGCTCGGTATTGATGAGCCCGCAAGTGTACGGTCGCATAAGTAATACAAAGGCTCTTTTTTAAGAACCGGAATGTCGAACCCACAGGAATAGGAATACGGGGTGAAACCTTTTAGATGTTAATTTACTACAACTACAACAGTGAAGACAACAGTGTAAAGAAAAATTGTTTGTTTTTGAGAATATATTTTTTATACTAAACTAAGCTACAATTGAGTCTTAACTACGGATAAGAGCATGCTGAGGCTACGAAGAACATGGCTCTAAAACGAACTATCGATATGCATGGTTTACTTTTTCCTCCGCTGCTAGTCGGAACTAATGCCTATGGATTAAAACTCGTGATTTAACCCAACTTAAGAAGCATGAACCTTCCACCTACATTTTCGTGATAAGAAGGAATTCAAGTTCTAGCTATACAAAACCGATTCCACACACGACTACTACGACTTTCGAGTATTATTTCTATCCCAAAGGTAAATCAGATTCCCAATTTTCCCAAACAAAGAACAGATCATATCCTATTAATTCACAACTTCCTTCACTTTTGCCCTCTCGGGTGAAACCGACTTTTGGATTTACATTAACATTGGCCAGAAATTTATGTAGTGTCAAGAATTAAATAGAACAAACTATGGAAGAAAAGAGAAATAAAACCAGAATTCAATACTCATTTCAACACTAAGTTCATAACCTCAGCAAGAAGGAGAATTAGCCACTCATTTGTGGATTAAACATCATTAAACAAGTGTTAATCATACAAACAATTGAAAGGAAGAAGAAAGACATAGAGAAACCCGTTAATTCTTGTCCTCAAAACCGCCTGTAACCCACGTTGCTCCACCAAGTCGAATAATTAAAAATGCCCCTAAGTGTTCTATTTATACTAGGGATAAATTTTCCCAGAATAACGAGCAACGTGTCACGGCGTGCATCACGGAGCACTGCCTCGTGACACGGTGCAAACGCGGAAGCCCTTCCGGAAATTGTCCGCCCAGGTAATTAGCCCCAACGTGGCACACGTGGGCACGCGGAGCCTCGCCAACGCCACGGTGCACCGCGGACCCTCTCTGGAAATGCAAACTCTGAGACCACCCCAACGCGTGGCACGGCCTGATCGTGGACCCTCACTGGAATTTATTGGAATTTTCCATCTCAGTGAGTGCAACCGCGATGGCAGCGTGTCAAGGCTCCATCGCGGAGCCCCTAGATCTTGCTTCACTAACCGCTTCCTGTTTCATGTTCCCGAGTTCATGTCTGATTTCTTCCAACATGTCATTTATTCTTCATCAAAGCATGTTTTTCCTACAAAAACAACGCTAATCATGTTGGTTAGTATAAAATCATACTCGTGACAATTTACATGAGAATGTACACATATTATTAGACAAACAAGAAAAAAGTTATACATTTGAGTATCGAGTTTGGCATATAAATATGCCCCTTATCACCTACCCCACACTTAAAATCTTGTTCGTCCCGAACAATATTTATACAATCCCTATGCAATTTATATCCTCATCATGGCTACTTAGGCTCGACCATCCGAACTACGGTTATACCGATTATGTTCAAAAACAAATCATCAAGAGAAACATGCATAGTATCATTATTATAACGACACTTAATAATCTAAGACCTTTAGCTCAAGAATCGACTTCGATATTGGCAAACTCATGCATATTAGTTGACCGAGATATCCGACACGAATTTATTCTATCAACATGTGCCCGCAACAATAGGGAGAGATTCCCCTCGTTTTAATCACATGAACTCTGAGGAAATTCATGTCGGGGTATATATATGCACACACTTTCGCTCACTCTCCCAAAAGAATTCACATGCATTGTGTCATGACCCATAAGTTTGCCTCTAGTGTATTACTCCAATTAATATAAGGATGCGTGATGTAAGATCAATGTAGGACTTAACGGGTTGTAATGTAAGCTACGGAACTAGTATATACTAGGCTAACCAAAAATAGTAACTAGCTTCCTTAAGCGCTTTTTCACACATCCCATCAAATTCCAAAAATATTTTCTTCCTTCCTCCTCTTCTTGAAGTTTATCCTCATACTTGTCACCCATCTCTTTAACACACCGTACTACTCAAGAGAAAGTTGAGTTAAACAACTTCTTTCCTTCAAATCTGGCCATTTCACCCTCAATCCCCTTTTTTGTTTTTTTTCTTTTCTCTTTCATCACTTTTTTTCTTTTTTTTATCACTTTACCTTGACACCATTGGAAAATTGTACATTTCCTTGAGCGCTTAAGAGCTTCGACTTTGGTTTAAGGATTCAAGTGAAAGAAGGGGTCTACTTGGTCTACACTTTTGACAATAGAAAATCAAAAGAAAATTATCATGCTAAAGGCTCAAAGGGCTGACGCAGGGTTTAGAATCTTTCATGTAGATATGAAAGAAAAACAAGAAAAACTTTGGCTGACAAAGTGAAACGCCTTGCATCCTTTCCCTACACTACACTTCCTTCATTTCTGTTGTACGAACGATGTGCAAGTTCTAGACAATCAACAATAGCATGGGAATGAACAATTTCACTATACACTCGATGCACATGCTCAACTCAAGATGACTTCACAGATTCTTTAATCAGCTAATTACAAGAATTCAAAATTAAGCCTCAATCAATATCTGTAATCGAATTCTACTTACAAGTGTCTTACATATGTACAAAATTTGCATGCTTTACGAATCATCTTTGCTAGTATAATTGCTTATGTACAACACGGCAACAAGGATGTCGGAGCCATAGAATAGCAACATGCATGGGATACAACCAACAATCCAACTAAAATTTAAATAAAGGAAAATTTAAAAGCAAAATAAAAATGAAATATACTACTCCTATCGACTACCTTTCCCTTAAGACGGTCATCATCCATCCATCATAGAGAAGGGTCACTATTTACGACTTCGGTTCAATGGGACTCTTCTCGGCAAAAGAACCAAAAACAAACTCCGAGAAACCCAAAAGAAAAATAGTTACGAAAAAAAAAAATTTAAAAATGTCGATGATTTCGACAAGACTATTTACATAATCGGCTAACATCATTCCACAAAAGACACAAATTCCACAATTTCACAACAATATTTACATCAATGAACATACACATAAAACAGAGTCAAATTAAAACAAATACGACAACAAGGCAAGGAACATGCGATGATATGGCACAAAAAGGCAAATTCAGCACCTAACTACTCCCACCCCAAATTTAAAATCGACACTGTCCCCAGTGTTCATACAATTACAAATGTAAAGGTGGCTGTGAAACTCCTGGATCAGTCAAAGTATTCCACTTCCCAGCTTAGGTGCTGCCGCCTCATCCCCCATATCTGAGTCTCCCGCTGTCATCCTCCTCCGACTCAACGTCGGAATCTCATGACGTGTCTCCCTCGTCCGTGGGGACGTCATCATCCGAGGCTCCACAAAAGCTAGGCCCACCTGACATAGCGCCCCGGCGTTCTCGCCTAATGGGTAATCTAAGTCGAGCTGCCACAGCTCGTCCTCCGTTGCCGGTCTTCCCTGCCTATGGTAGCTGAGCATCTGCATCCTGAACATGCGGGACATATATTGATCGTCCCGAGCATGTCGCCGGCCAATGTGAGAATGTGCCCATGCGTGGTGTCGGATGCCTTTGTTTTTGTGACATCAATGCCACACCGCTCCATCTGCGGATGTAATCTAGGGCTCCTCCTCGACCTCAAGGCCTTCAGGAACGTCGTCAGCAGGCTGCCGACCTGCACTGTGCCCTTTGATGCACGTCTTCAGCATGCAGAAATGATCACCGCCCCAACATTGACTCCAGCCCTTTCATCGTGTGGCGTATACCAAGAATCCAGCACGATCCCGGGTCACATCTGTCATGCACCCCCTCGGAATCAAACAGGAGCAAACGATCTTAAGCCATATTCTGGCTTCCCTGTTCATCTGTGCATAGGCAGCGTCTCGATGGTAGCCCTCTCCTTGTGCTCGCTCCAACGTGCTGGGACCGGGCTCCACATAATGTGCGTTCCGAAGACCTGCATAAGGTGGAGCATGCTCAATATTGAGACATGGGCGTCTGTATTTTTGCGCCCCTAGATGGTATTGAGGTGAGGCTCCAACGTGACAATTTGTCCCCTTATCTTGATGGTGTGATTCCTCAATGTCGGGTTCCAATTGAGCAAGAGATTCTGATTATGAAATGCTGTACCCTAACGTTGAAAATGAAACAGCTGGCTGTCAATCCTTTGCACCATCCGGGGAACTCTTGTGCCAATGGTTCCCGTGCAATATGTTCCTCGGGGAAGTATTTGTTCTCTTTGTGTTTGGTGTACCACTTCTTCCCCTCTTCAGTCACCCACCGTGTTCCATATTGGCGGCGCTGGCCGCGTGGAACCGCCGGTGTCAGCTGGGCCGTCGCTCCAATCTCACCGCCCCGGCGCCTGGATGTTGATGTGCGCCTCCCTTTCCCCTTTGTCCTGCTTCTGCTAAGGACATTGTTTCTGTCAAAGAAAACAGACAGTAACAATGTTAGTTGATTACACTTAGCTTTGGACGGTGTTAGGTTTGCCTCGGCCACTCCCACACTTAGTCTCTAGCTCATTATGCAACGGAAAAGAACACATTTATTCTAATTTACCAAAAAGATACAAAATCTAACAACTAAACAAAAAATAAAAAAACAAAATCGCCTCGTGCCTTCTTAAAATTCGACAGCATAACCTCTATGTACTACTCAGACTTCGTACAGCTAATTCCAACATACTATCGATACTCATTTCATTACATGGCATTCAACCTAAAAGAAAAACAAGAAAATGAGAATACCCACAACTCAAACTAAGCAATTCCCCGATTTTCATGTAATTCCAATGAGTTTTTTGGAGTTTCACCCAATTTGCACTCCCCGAGAATTGCATCGTTTGTTAAGCATACACGATAAGCATACACAATACAATTCACCCAACATGCACAACCTACAATTTTTCAACAATTCCTCTTCTCAATTCAACTTTTCAACTTCACAATCCAACCCTAACCACACTAGCACAAATTCATTTAAGACGCAATTAATGAGTTCATATGATCACCATATTTACGAACAACAATTAACAACACTCCAAATGTATTTAAGCTCAATTTTATGTCATGGGCATGGATTCTTCCTAAACATGCTAAAAATCGAAATTTTAGCTAAAAATTGAAGTTGAGTTCAAGAACATACCTTTGATTCGAAAGACTACTAAGAAAAGTTGAGAAATTGTACTCCTTATGCCGTGACATACAGGAGGGGAATTTTGGGGTATTATCATGGAGGGTAGGAGAAACATAGGAGAAATGAGGGGTTTTGGGGTTTAAAAAGTGGGAAAATCGCTGGTCGCCCGTGTGACCCTAAGTGTGACCCGACGGGATTAACACGTCAACGTGTCACGGAGGGTAACGCGGAGCATGCCCTCCGTGACACGGAGCCATCGCTCAGGCATTCTGGAATTTTTAAAATTCCAGTTTTTGCGTCTAACATGTCACGAGGGCAACGCGGAGGCCCTCCTCCGTGACACGGAGCCATCGCGCAGTGCTCACCGTTTTTTGCCACTTAAAACAAATTTTTCTTACCTCTGCTTTTCCCTTTGCATTCCTTTGCATTTTTTTCTCCGTTCAACCTGTAGCCAACATCTTACTACATGAAATCGGTTAGAATTTCCACGTTGGAGAAACAACAATATTTTTATTTTTCTATTTACACTCCTATTCTACCAAAAATATTAAATAAAAATGAAAATCTTTTTTTTTTTTTTTTTTTTTCATATGTACAGTTTACAATTACATTTCACGGCTTGCCTCCGCAGCTTCTGGTTTTACCGTCTCGGCTCGACGTCATTTGAGCTCATTTCCCTGCCCCTAGGGCATTTGACGTTTTCTCCCGACGCCCCACCCTCACTGCTTACCCTATCAGGGGGCTCTCCTTTTAGTTCCCGTTGTTCAATGCCTTGAGCCGCACCTTCCGGTTGCTCAAGCACGTTGATCAACGAGAGTTCTTCTTCGTACACGGCCGGAATCGGTGGCCTTGTGACATCAAACACCTCCACTTTGTCGTGTGTCACATCGTTAGCTGCCCCGCAGCTACATCTATAAGCGCTTCCATGTTAAGAAAGGTCGTCCCAAATAAAGGGACTTCCTGAGTCTCGCTCAAAGTCCAGCACAACAAAGTCCACCGGGAAGATTAGGGAGCCGACTTGCACTAGCACGTCCTCCACAATACCGTCTGACCTTGCTAAGGAACGATCTGCCACAAAATCACCGTTGTAGGTCTAGGGACTTCCTAGACCTAACTTCTTGAATACCGTTGGCATCAAGTTAATGCTCGCCTCCCAAATCACATAAACCGTGAGCTCGGATACTTTGCCCGATTGTCAATTGAATTGTGAAGCTCCCAGGATCTTTGAGCATCGTGGGCAACCGGTTTTGTATCCGAAGCACTTCAGTAAGGGCCACCGTGGCATATTTGGTAAGCCTGCTTTGTTGGCCACGATGTCCTTTTATGTACTTTGCATATTTGGGCACCTCGCAAAACATCAACAAGAGGTGTTAATGGTACCGTTTGAGCACCTCCATGAACTTCTTCAAGCACGCCTCCTCCTTGTGCTTCTTTAATCGTTGAGGGAACGGGGGTGGAGGTCTGTCTGTCATGATCCTTGTGTTTCCTCATCATTCTGCTCCCTCTCCGCTTTTGGTGCTTACTCCCTGACTGTTGAGGCTCGGCTCCACCTCCTTCAACCGCAAGCCACCTCGTGGTCACCGCATTAACCTTCTTGGGGTTGGGGTTCAGGTCACTGTGGAGTCCTCCTCCAGGCCTGGTGTTCTAGGCTCTCGCAAACTGCCCAAAATTGATACTCCAGCCTGGTAGCTAGCTGAATGTTTTAACATCGGCTGCCAATTTGACATGGTCGCCCTGCAATTGAGCTTGGCTAGCTATCACCGTTTGAACATCTCCTCAACGCCTGGGTGATGGTGGAGGAGGGGCATTGTTATTTATGTGCTTGATAGTTCTGTGGTCTCTACTTGATTCCGCTGCATCCCCTGACTCGAACTCTGCCCTTGATGGTTGTTGCTACCACAAGAGGAAATTAGGTGATTCCTCCGGGCTGGAATTGTAGCTATTCTATACGCTGGTGACATTGCTCCTTTGTGCATTCCCCAAAAGTTCACCGAGTCTGATTTGCTCCATACCAGCCAAGTGTCCATTGCTCCCGCACACTTCACACCAAATCTGCTGCACTGCATTGTCCGGGGCTTGAGACTGGCTCAAGTCTATGTTGCCGAAGTGGGTGTTTAATTGATCTCCAGCAAATATCCGTGCAATGATAGCCGTAAACCCATCCACTTCCAAGACTCCAGCTGCTTTCCTTGCTCCTCCCCTAAAGAGTCCGGCATTCCACTCCGGATTTCCTGCGAAATGTTTATTTACAAAGTATACAGTTCTTCATGTCTTTCTGCTTGCCCCCCAGCTGCCGAATCCAAGAAATTTTTGTGTGGGTTCCAAACCCTCTATAAAAGTGTGCACCAGCACATCATTCGACTGATGGTGATGAGGACAGTCCCTCAACACTGATTTAAACCTCCTGCTTGATACAGATTCTCTCCCCCTTCCCCTTTTGCTTGGGAAACTTAGAATTTGACTTCTAAGCCTTGTCACTAATGGAGGGAAAGAACGCATCAAGAACTTCTTTGCAAGATCATCCCATGAGGTGATAGAGTTTGGTGGCTCGCCTTTCAGCCACCTCTAGCATCTCCCAAAAGGAAATGGGAAAAGTGTAAGCCGGACATAATCTGTTGATACTCCAGCGGGGATGTAAGTGTCACTTATCTCCAGAAAATTCGAAGATGTTGCCAGGGTCCCTCGTGAGGAGACCTGTAAACAAGCCCGCTGTGCAAGTAACCGCACCATATTTCTGCTCACTGAACCTCCCTCCTGGCTCAGGCTTGTGAATGATAGATGTAACATTGCTAGCATGTGGGATTGCTACATCGCGAACCGGCCTGCCAAGCAATTCCTCGGGCACTCAATACTGCCCGCACTATTGGGGATTCTGTGGTTGCTCCATGATAGTTTGTCCGAGCAATCGCAATCTTCTCTCTAGAGCTTTCCGTTGATGTATGAAACTGCTGTTCGGCTCTAAGGATGGATCCACCAAACCTTTGTCTCTTGCCAGTGTTCAACAGAATCTGTTTTCGGCAAAAAACAGTAAGACCAAGTTGTCAACACTCAAAATATTGGAAATAGCAACCAACACTTAAAATAAAAGTAAATGAAAAGTTTCACCAATTGCCTATTCCCCAAGAACGGCGCCCAAAACTCTGATGAGCCCGCAAGTGTACGTGGGTCGTATGCAAGTAATACAGTGGCTCTTTTTAAGAACCGAAATGTCGAACCCACAGGAATAGGAATACGGGTGAAACCTTTTAGATGTTAATTTACTACAACCAGTGAAGACAACAGTGTAAAGAAAAATTGTTTGTTTTTGAGAATATATTTTTATACTAAACTAAGCTAATTATACAATTGAGTCTTAACTATGGATAAGAGCATGCTGAGGCTACGAAGAACATGTGAAGAAACGAACTATCGATGCGCATGGTTTATCTTTTCCTCCGGTTGCTAGTCCGAACTAATGCCTATGGATTAAAACTCTCGTATTTAACCCAACTTAAGAAGCATGAACCTTCCACCTACATTTTCGTGATAAGAAGGAATTCAAGCTCTAGCTATACAAAACCGATTCCACACACGACTAATACGACTTTCGGGTATATTTCTATCCTGAAGGTAAATCGATTCTTAATTTTCCCAAACAAAGAAAAGATCATATCCTATTAATTCACAACTTTCCAATTTCTTGCCCTCTCGGTGAAACCGACTCTTTGGATTTACACTAACATTGGCCGAAATTTATGTAGTAAGAACAAGAATTAAATAGGAACAACCATGGAAGAAAAGAAAATAAAACTACAATCAATTACATTTCAACACACAAAGTTCATAACTCAGCAAGAAGGAGAATTAGCCACCATTTGTGGGATTAAACATCATTAAACAAGTGTTAATCATAATAAACAATTGAAAGGAAGAAGAAAGAGATAGAGAGAAAAACCCTAAGAATTTCGTCCTCAAAACTGCCTGTAACCCACGTTCTTGCTCCATCAAGTCAGAATAATTAAAAATGCCCCTAAGTGCTCTATTTATCTAGGGATAAATTTTCCCAGAATAAAGAGCAACGTGTCACACAGTAGTATCGCGGAGCACTGCCGCTGTGACACAAGGCAAACGCGGAAGCCCTCTGAAATTGTCCGCCCAGGTAATTGCTTCCAACGTGGCACGGCGTGCATCGCGGAGCTCGGCCAACGTGCCACGGTGCAATCGCGGACCCTCTCTGGAAATGCAAAGTCCGGAGAATTCACTCCCAACGGCACTGCCTGATCAAAGGACCACCGGAATTTATTGGAATTTTCCATCCTGCAGAGTGCATCCGCGATGGCAGCGTGTCACGGCTCCATCGCGGAGCCCTTGTGATCCTTGCTTCACCAACCGCTTCCTTGCTCGCTCCCCGAAGTTCATTCGATTTCTTCCAACATGTCATTTTTCTTCACAAAAGCATGTTTTTCCTACAAAAACAACGCTAATCATGTTTGTTAGTATAAAATCACACTTCCACACAATTTACATGAGAATGTAAACACATTATTAGACAAACAAGACAAAAGTTATACATTTGAGTATCGAGTTGGCATATATAAATATGCCCTCATCGTGCATCACGACGATTCGCGCCTGAATTTCATGAAACTAATCGCAGGAATATTCTCTCACAGCCTTTATACCTCGGTATTCGGAGTTAATTTGAGTTTGGACCGCATTTGACGGCGTAATTGGATGAATATTTATCATAAATCTTTGTTCCTCTCTAATGCTTACTGAAATTAAAAGGTGAGAAAATGATATAAAAATCGAAGTTGGTGCTTTTATACTTGAGGCTGCACCTCACCTCCGTGGCACGCTCGTGTATCGCGGAGGTGAGTCCGTGGATTACTTCGACTATCGCGGAGGAGGTCTGCCAGCCCTCCTCTTGCGATGGTTCGACGCGTCACTATCCGGTCTTTCCTCGCCTTTTCCTAGAATGTATGACATTCAAAACTCTTAACCAAACATACTAATAGCCATCTACATGTCGCGGAATTTGCTGTGGTAAAATATAATGCATGCAAGCCCTACTCTTAGATCCTTATTGTTTATGTTTTACATTATGCATGTTCTAAATGATTTTACTTACTTAAGCAGTTTTGTTTACCTTGCATACTCAGTACACTCCACATGGCTGTCCGCATACTTTTTTTGTTGTATCATTTCATGATATAGGATTCGACTCTCGTGCTCTACTCATTCGTAGTCAGTTTTCAGAGTTAGTATCTTACATATTGTTGGTGAGTCGTTATCTCCCGAGGACTAGCTTATTTGGATTTCCTTTATGTATTTTCAGTTTCAGCTTTGTTGAGTTTGTTGGGGTCTTGTCCCATCAACTCGTCATGTTTAGAGGCTTTTTAGACAAAGGATGTATTCAGCTTCGATTGTGTATTCTTATGTTATGCTGGCTTTTGACTTCCACCAAGATTATTATGTTGACTCTTCATTTTATTAATTGAGTTAGATGTATGTTCATGCCATGGGTCAACTTGGAGTATCTTTGGGCTCGTTGTCCCGTGTTACAAGGGATCTACGTTCTGGTCACGTGACAGGGCCCTCGAGAAGAGAGGACTCACTAATGCTTCCGGATGCTAACTTCGAATTGGCTAGTGACGGGGCTATGTTGAAGATTCGGAGTTTAAATCATAAAATGATACAACATAGAGTATGTGGTCAGTACGTTGAATGTACTGGGGTATGCAAGGCAGAAACCATTAAGTAAGTAAAATCATTAAAATCATGCATAGTATGAAATATAATCGACATAGCATTGGAGAGCAGGACTTGCATGCTAATTTCTGAAATCATGATCTCGACATACTATCGAACACCTAGTTGAAAAACAAAACTATAATGAACAACATAAACAGCCCCGCTTAAAACATAGTATCAATACAGATATACATGTATAACTGAAATCTTCATGAGAATAATCGAGACTTGTCATATAACCTATATTACCACAATAGAGCTTACGTGGTCCTAACTATCACACTCAAGAGGGTAGAGACGTCCAAAGCCTTTCCAGGGCTAAGGACGCTACCATAATATCGATATCAAGCTCAAGAACCCATCTGGGGTAGCGGAAGATCACAAGGAGGTCCTAAACAAATATAACTCTACGTTGGTGCGTAGTTTTGAGGTGAAGAAGGCTGGTTTGGACCCTTAGCCTACTCATAGACATTACCCCAAAAACATGCATACGCTCTCCATCCGTTTTTCAATGAAGCTGACCATCGTTTAGTTACGAAGTTGAATAATCATATACATATAAAAATTCAAAATCATACATGAGGAGCCTTGACTCAAACCATACCACAAGGTAAATATAATTGGGAGTCTTGACTCACAACCATGTGGTAAGATAATCTGTGAAATCATAGTTATACTTGAACATATGGTCTTTCCCAATACTTAAACATACTTGAAAATACTTAATTCACTTGAAAACATGATCTTAGACATGGGTAGCTTGAAAAATGCTTCCATCAATCATATCTCATCATATTTGAACATTCATCATAAATCTCAATCCTCATGAACTTCTCATGGACTAGCATTATAAATATAAAATTGAAAACATGATTTATAATTAAAAACATTGCAACTTGCCCATGAATCATAATTCGATAATTGAAATATACTTAGTTCATAGCCATGTATAAAATTATAAAATTCCTACCATGACGGTTTTACTTACCTTGCAAACTTGTGACATTACACGACCGACCGCATACTTTGTTGAATATTTTATGATATAGGCTCCTGATGTACAGACTCAGCCCCGTCACTAGTCAGTTCTCGGAGTTAGCATCCAGTCTTAGTTGGTGAGTCCTCATCTCCCGAGGACCATTCCTTAGACGCTTAGGTGTGTATATTTTTAGTTTCGCATAGAGAGCTAGTTGGGGTCTTGTCACATCAACTCATAAAAAATAGAGGATTTTCAGACATAGATTGCATTCAGCTTCAGATTCGTTGTATTATGATGTTAAGTTTATGTTTAGACTTCTGCTACGTTATTCATGATGTTCTTCCGCTATTTTTTTGATTGAGTTAGATGTTATGTTCATGTCATGGGTCGACTCCGAGAGCCTTCCTCGTCTCCTTTATCCTGTGTCTCGATCCGTGCCTATGTTCGGGTTTCACAAAGTTGATATCAGAGCATTAGGTTTTGAAGTGTTCAAGGGTGTCTGAAAGCCGCATTAAGTAGAGTCTTTTTCATGGGTGTGAAGTGCGCCACACTTAAAGATGAAGAGGCTATGAGACGTTTAGAAATGTTCCCTTCTTTCATGATCTATTCGTGCGATGATATAAAATTTATCCTTCTAACTCATGCTATACATGTTTGCAGAATTATGTCTCCCGCAAAGTTAATGGAAGGAGAAACAAAATGGAAATTGGCCACGAGGATGGAAATCGAGACGGGCGCCAGCAAGCCCCACCATCCCATGGGGGAGGTATATGTACCTAAGCTGGTTGCCCATGCAAAATTCAGGGCAGCCATTCAGATGTTGGCCTAGACCTTGACCGCCCAAGTCAATCAGCAGGAGGTAGCGCATGTCCCTCCAGAATGGGAATGCGTTGGGGGTGAGAGTTAGAGACTTTTCCGAGGATGAATCTGTAGGAGTTCCTTGGGTCAAAGGTGGACAAGGCGATCCACATGAGTTCATTGAGGAGATTTTGAAGATCACCAGATTATGGGGCTGACTAGGAGGAGTGTGCTGATTTGGCCTCATATCAATTGAAGGGGTCACACATTTGGTTCAAATAAAGGGAAGGATAGTAGGGCAGTTTGAGAATGCCCTATCGCTGGGATGTTTTTTCCGCTTTTCTAGATCAGTTCTTTCCTCGTGAGATGAGGGAGGTCAAATAAGACAAGTTTGTGAATCTAAAGAAAGGGAAGATGATAGTTCAAGAGTATGCCTTTAGAGTTCACTCTCTTATCTAGGTATGCACCTGAGATGGTGTCGGATTAGAGATCGAGTGAGTTGGTTCGTGCATGGAATAGCAGACCACTTGGTCAGGGATTTCCGGACCGCGATACTTATTCAGGACATGGACTTTGCTCGGATAGTCCTATACGCCCAGCAAATGGAGGCAGCGAAGGCGAGTGAGTGGGAGAGAGAGGCCAAGAGGCCAGCACCAGAGCTTCTGCTTCTCCCATCAGAGACTTAGTAGGCACCATCAGCAGTCCCACCAGAGATCTTCAGACCCAGCGCCTTTGGCTATGAGTGTGCCATCCAGGTCCAAGCGAGATTAGAGTGGATGAGCCTCAGGCTTGAGAGGTCAGAGTAGCAGGCTCACAAAGACCGCACTCCGTGAGTGTAGCAGATGTGGCCGGAGACACGGGCCAGTGCTGGGCAGGTTCGGGTGTTTGTTTAAGGTGTGGAAAACCTGACATATTCTTAGGATTGTCCAACATCCAGAGTGGGACATGATAGGACGAGGCCCAGCTTCCAATTCAGCATCTCCACCAACATGCCCACTTTAGCAGGGGGCATCTACTAGTATAGGTGGTAGTCACAGCCCGAAAATAGATTCTTTGCCCTAGCATCCACTTTGGTGAGCAGGAGGTCTCCCTAAATGTAGTCACTGATATGTTACGAGTATTCCACCTTGATGTATATGCACGTTAGATCCATGGGCTAACTTATCTTTTGTGATGCCTTATGTCGCTAGTAGTTTCGAGTCAGTCTTGAAATCCTATAGAGCCCTTCCCAGTCTCTACTGCAATTGGTGATTCAGTTATAGCTAGACAGGTGTATAGAAATTTTCCTGTCTTAGTTCTTCATAAAATCACCTCAGTAGATTTAGTAGAGTTATCCATGACCAATTTTGATTTATCCCTATCATGATTGGAAGGGCTATTTGCATGTTATGCCCGCTAATTTTAGAACCCGTGCAGTAGAGTCTGTATTTCTAGGTGAACTAGTCTTAGAGTGGAGGGTAGTTCAGTTGTGCCTGTAGGTCATCATTTCTATCCCAAGGCCAGAAAGATTATTTCTAAGGGTTTCATTTACCATCTAGTTAGGGTTAAGGATGCCAGTCCGAGACCCCGAATATCTTGCCGGGCCTGTGTGAGGTATGAGTATCCAAAAGTCTTCCTAGATGATTTACCGAATTCCCTCCCCGAAGAGCAGGAGAGTGATTTTGGTATTAACCTTGTTCCTGATAAGAAACCTATATCTATTCCTCCTTAAAAAATGGATCCAACCAAGCTAAAAGAGTTGAAGGAGTAGTTGAAGGACCTTCTAGACAAGGGTTTCATTAGACCTAGCAAATCTCCATAGGGTGCACCAGTTCTCTTGTCTAGAAGAAAGATGGTTCTCTCATATTTGCATTGATTACCAACAATTGAAAAAGGTCACTATCAAGAATAGGTGTTCACTTCCTGAGATTGATGATTTGTTCGACCGCCTTTAGGGTGCTAAGTGCTTTTCGAAGATAGATCTCAGATTTGGATACCATCAACTCAGGGTTCGAGATAGTGACATCCCAAAGACAGCCTTCAGGAATCGGTATAGTCATTATGAGTATGTAGTTATGTCTTTTGGACTAATGAATGCTCCTTCAGCTTTATGGATTTGATGAACAGGGTGTTCAATCCATACTTGGATATGTTCGTGGTTGTGTTCATAGATGACATCTTGATATACTCTTAGAAGTGAGGAGGAGCATGTCGCTATTTGAGGGTGGTGCTACATACCCTCAAGGATCGCCAATTATATGCTAAATCTGGCAAGTGCGAGTTTTGCTGAACTCGATGGAATTCTGGGCCATATAGTGTCAAGTGAGGGTATAAAGGTGGACTCTCGTAAGATAAAGTGAAGAATTGGCCTAGACTAGTGAATTCTTTAGATATCAGGAGTTTCTTGGGATTAGCTGGTTATTATCAGGAGATTTGTTGAGGGTTCTCAGCTATTGCAACATCATTGACCAAATTGATCCAAAAGAAGGTGAAGTTCCAATGGTTGAGGCTTGTGAGAGGAGCTTCCAAGAGTTGAAGACTCGACTCACCTTAGCACTAGTGTTAACTCTACCGGAGGGTACCGATAGGTTTGTGGTGTATTGCGATGCTTCTAGATCGACTCTTGGTTGTGTATTCATGCATCATGATAAATTGATAGCATATGCTTCCAGGACGTTGAAGATTCAAGGAAAAGAATTACCCGACTAATGACCTCGAATTAGCGGCAGTAGTGTTCGCCTTGAATATTTGGAGGCACTATTTGTACGGGGTCTATGTAGATATGTTTACGGATCACAAAAGCCTATAATATGTGTTTACTCAAAAGGATATAAATCTACATCAAAGAAGGTGGTTGGAGCTACTCAAGGATTATGATATAAATGTCCTTTACCATTCGGGAAAGGCTAATGTGGTAGCGACACCTTTAGTAGGCTTTCTATGGAGAGTGTGTCTCATGTGGATGAGGGGAAGAGCTGGTGAAGGATGCACGACTTGCACAGTTGGGAGTCTGCTTGGTTGACTCCGATCGATGCTGGTGTTATTGTTCAGAACAGATCAAAATCATCTGTGACTGATGTAAAAGCTAGACAAGATGAGGATCCTAACTTGGTGAAGTTAAAGGAACCCGTTCAGAATCAGAGGGTAGAGGTCTTCTCCAAAGGGGAGATAGTGTGTTTCGATATTAGGTCGCTTTGTGCATTCCAACTTGTGGATTATTTGAGAAATCGGATGTTGTACAAGGCTCATAGTTCCAGGTATTCTATTCATCCTAGTGCCACCAAGATGTACCATGACCTACGTGAAATCTATAAGTTGAATGGCATGAAGAAGGACATCGCAAATTTGTGGCTAAGTGTCCAAACTCGTTAGCGTGTGAAGGTTGAGCATCAAAGACCTGGAGGTGTGATCAAAGATATTAGAATTCCTACTTAGAAGTGGGAAGAAATTAATATATACTTCATCATAGATTGCCTTGCGCTCGTCGGCAATATGACTCCATTTGGGTTGTTGTGAGATAGACACTAAAGCGGCTCATTTTCTACCGGTCAAAACAACGATTCAACGGATCATGCTAAGTTGTACATTCGAGAGTTAGTTCGGTTTCATGGAGTGACCTTTTCCATCATATCAAATAGAGGTACTCCAGTTTACCTCAAATTCTGAGATCGTTCCAAAAGGGACTTGGCACACAGGTCAAGCTTAGCACAACATTTCACCCGCGTATAGATGGTTAGGCGGAGCGGATCATTTAGGACTTGAGTATATGTTGAGAGCATTTGCGATTGACTTCAAGGGTAGTTGGGATGATCATTTGCCTCTCATTGAGTCTGCGTATAGCAACAACTATCATTCTAGCATTCAGATGGCTCTGTTTGAGGCTCTCTGCGGAGATGTAGATCGCCTATTGATTGGTTTGAAGTCGCAGAAGACACGATGATAGGACCAAATTCAGTCCATGAGGCTATGGAGAAGGTTCAGCTTATAAGGGACAGGTTGAAAATAGCTCAGAGTCGCCAAAAGTCCTATGTGGATGTACAGGGGAGAAGGAGGATCTTGAGTTTGAAGTTAATGATTGGTATTTCTAAAGGTGTCTTCAATGAGAGTGATGAGGTTCCGAAAGAAAGGTAAACTCAGTCCCTGTTATATTGGTCCGTACCAGATTGTGAAATGGGTTGGCAAGGTTGCATATGAGTTGGAGTTTCCCTTAGAATTAGCTTCAATTCATCCAGTTTTCCATGTATCTCTCTTAAAAGTGTTTGTGAGATCCAGCTCTAGTTTTTCCAAAGGGTTGTAAAGAGCCGGGTGAAAGACAACCTTAGTTGTTAGGAGATTCTAGTGGAAATATTGATCGTCAGGTTCAGAAGCTAAGGAACAAAGAAGTAGCTTCACTAGGTTTTATGGAGAAATTAGAATATTGAGGGAGTTACGAGGAAGCCGAAGTAGATATGATGGCTAAATACTCGCATCTATTCCTTACCGGCTATATTTTAGCTTGAGGTATTAGTTTCCTCCTTAAGACTCTATTTAGTTTCATGTTCGACTCTTGTATTCTAGTTTCTTTCTTCATATAAATGGATGTATGTAGGATTCGGGAGTTCAGTTCGGCCTCATGTAGTTCAATATAGGTCATCACCCATTAGTTTCAAACATGTATGTTCAGTATTTGAATTTAGTGATTGCATGTCTCTGTTTTTTGTATGTTTTACCCACAATCAAGGACGAATGTTCCCAAGGGGGAGATATTGTATTACCCCGAAACTGCCCATGACTAGACCGGGGATTTAAAATAAAAAGTAGCAGAAATCTAGAAATTTTCTCTAAGTATCGGATCATGGCAATGGTCGTTGGTGTGACAAACGACCCATTGGATGTGGTCGTGATAAGGTACTGTAGGTCTGTAGTTGGAAGTTACGGGTCATGGAACGAGCCATTGTTTTATGTAACGGAGTCATTGATAGTAAATACAAGGTTGGTTCTTGATGAAGGGGGAAGTAACGGTCAGAGATGACCCGTTGCTTCCAGCAACGGGCCGTTGGTAGCAGCTATTGAAAGAAATCCCAAGTTAAGGCAGTGGAGACGACGACTGGTAGCAATGGGTCATTGGAGCTTGTAACGACCTGTCCTGTCCGGTCGTGGTAGGGGATTTGAGACTTGAATTCAGGGTACAACAATAGGAGTAGTAACGGATTATGGAGCTAGCAACTACCCATTGTCTCCTAAGCAGAACAGTTTTCCAAAAATTCATTAAGTGTATTTTCATCATTCCTAAGCCATAGGGTGCTAAAATACGTCGTTTTAAAGCTCGACATAGGGAGTTTTAAGAGGGTAAGTTCATTCTAGGCTCATTCACATTCATGCATGCAAGTTTGAGGGTTTAGAAGGTGATCAAGTGTAAGTTTTCTACAAGTTCTTCCTCAATTCTCTTTGGGCTATCAAGGAAGTGTGAATTAGATTCCTTCAGGTATGTAGGGTTATGAATGGGTGAAATTGTTCATACTCATGCCCAATACCTTCTAATCATGAAAATCTATAGGTTGATTATATGGGGTTTCAAACTCAATGCATGAATTTCCTAAGTTTCTGCCATGGATATAATCTAAGTTTGTTCCTAGTGTTGAATTATGATTCATGGGCAAGTTTTACAATGTTTTCAATTATAAATCATGTTTTCAAATTTTATAAATTATGATGCCCATCCATGAGAGTTCATGAAGATTGAGATCTATGATGTATGTTCAAGTATGATGAGATTTATGAGGCAAGCATGTTTTCAAGTTACCCATGTCTATGATTATGTTTTCAAGTAACTGCTGATTTCAAGCATGTTTAAGTATTGGGAAAGCCCTTATTATCAAGTATATTTTACAATTTCATGAATTAGCTTACCATATGATTTTTGGAGTCAAGACTTAATATTTTCAGCTTGAGGTAAGGTTTGAGCCAAGGCTCCTCATGTTATAATTTGCAATTTTGCATGTATGTATTTATTCAGCTTCATCACTAGACGAATGGTCAACTCTGTTGAAAATGATGGAGAGAATATGCATGCTTTTTGGGAGTAGTGTCTAGTACCGAGTAGGCTAATGGTTAGTAAACCCTATGCCTCAGAAATACGCACCAACATTGGTTTATGTTTACTTTAGGACCTCCCATGTGAGCTTGTTCCTACCCCAAGGGCATGGTAGCGTCCTTAGCCCTGGCAAGGCTTGGGATGCCTCTGCCCACTTGAGTGTAATAATCGGGACCACGTAAGCTCATCGTGGTAATGTCGGGTTATATGATGAGCCCTCATTTTTCCTCACGATTTCAGTTTTGCATGTGCATCAGTCTTGATACTATGTTTTCATCAGGTTTGACCCAATGTTCAATTTACTTATGATATTATGTTTTCAGCTTTGGGTCATTCGATTCAGTTATGATGTTCAGTTATGTTCAGACCATGATTTCATAAACTAGCATGCAAGCCCTACTCTTAGATTCTTATGTTGATTATAATTTTTATACCATGCATGTTTTTAATGATTTTGGGTGCATTTAGCCGTTTTACTTACCTTGCAAAATTGTACATTCCACGTACTGACTGCAAACTCTATGCTGTATCATTTTATGATATTGTGTCTAATATCCGTACTCAACCCCGTCACTAGCCGCTTTTCGAGGTTGGCATCCAGTCTCAGTTGGTGAGTCTGCTTCTCTCGAGGACCATTCTTTAGCAGTTACCTTTATGTTTTCAGTTTCAGACATAAAGGAGTTAGTTGGGGTCTATCCCATCAACTCATCAAAAATAGAGGCTTTTCAGAAATAGATTGCATTCAGCTTCAGATTCATGTTGTATTATGATGTTATGTTAATGTTTAGACTTCCACTACATTATTCATGAGATGTTCTTCTGCTTATTTTATTGGATTGAGTTAGATGTATCGTTATTCCATGGGTCAACTTGGATCCTCTGGTTTCTTATCCCGTGTCTCGATCCGAGCTTATGTTGGGGTTTACAGGTTGGGTTGTCCATGGGTCGGGTAAGTCAACAGGTCGGTCAACATTTAAATGGCATTGCATACCTGCACCTGCGCGGACTTGTGGCTGTAGGGCCACCGCGAAATGCAGTACCGAACGCAGGTTGGCACAATCTTGCTCAGGTTTTTGCCGCCCTAAGGTCAACCTATATTTAGCGGATTCACCAGGTGGCTCACAGGTCACATTATTATTTTTTCTCAGGCTGTTTCCAGGTGTTCTATTTTAGGGTTGAGTTTAATCTGCATTGGCGGATTAGAACCAGCGATTCGCCGGTTTCTCATAGGTTACACCCCATTTCCATACTTTACCAGTGTGTTCGTCTGTGTTCTATGACTAAATCATGTGTTGCGGGTTAGCACCTGCATTACGCCACTCACTCGCAGCTCTTCTCTTGTTGTCCTCTCATTTGGCCTTCCATCCAATCATTTTACCAAATAAAAAAAAACAACAAAAGCAACAAAATATTTGACTAAAAAATACTTAGGTTGCCTCCCAAGAAGTGCCTTATTTAACTTCATGGCTTGATGGGCGTGCTCTTCAGCTACGAATCATCTAGGTATATGACCTCAACCATGCTGATTTCATCCGACACTCCCAAGTACTTTTAACTCGTTGCCCATTCACTTTAAACCTCAACCTATTTTCTCCTTCAAGCTTAGTAATTCCATTTGTAAAGACTTGAGACACGTTAAATGGACCTGACCACTTGGATTTCAGCTTCCTGGAAACAATCGCAATATTTAGAGTTGAATAATAACACCTACTCTCCTGGAGTAAATTCCCTATGCAAAATTTTCTTATCATGGTAATGCTTTATTTGGGCCTTGTATATGGCTGCATTTTCATAAGCCTTCATCCTGAACTCATCTAATTTATTAAGGTTCCCCATACGCTCATGGACAGCCCTTCCTCAATCAAGGTTCAAACTCTTCAATGCCCGTATGGCTTTATGCTCCAACTCCACCGATAGATGGAAAGCTTTTCCAAAGACCAGTTGATAATGTGGCATTCCAATTGGTGTTTTGTATTCTATCCCGTATGCCCACAAGCGCTAATGTTTCCCTCACCAAATCTTTTCTGTTGGCATTAACTATTTTTGTCAATATGGACTTAATCTCCCAGTTGCTTCTTCTTGGCTACTAGTCTGGGGATTATAATGAGTAGCAAGTGTGTATGCTTCACACCACACTTTTTCTAGGGCAAGGCTAAACAAGAGATTGCAAAAGTGGGAACCTTCACCGACTATAGCTCTAGGGTGCCAAACCATGAAAAGATATACTTTTTCAAAAAGGTTGTCACACTTCTCCCATCATTGTTGGGCAATGCTATTGCTTCTACCCACTTAGACACGTTGCCTACAACCACAAGAATATAAGTGTTCTTATAAGAGCTCATAAATGGCCCATGAAATCAATCTCCCACACATCAAACAGTTCCACCTCTATGATTTGTGTCAAAGGAAGCTCATATCTCCTTGAGATGCTTCTAGATTGCTGGCATTAGTCACATTGTTTGATAAAGACATGAGCATCATGATGGATGGGCTGGTACAACCCATATTATAACACTATTGCATCTATCCTCACACTCCCATAATGGTCTAACTAGTGAGGAATGACATGCCTTGAGGATTGATATCATCTCAACCGAACACATCGAATAATCATACCATCAATACGAATATGAAAAAAGATATGGGTCATCACAATAGAATTTTTGGACGCTATACATAAAGTTTTTCTTTAATGTAAGTTTAAAACCTTCAGAATGATGTTGTTTGCCAAGAAGTTAGCAAAGTATGCAAACCAAGGTATTAGGTCATGGGAAACAGCCAAGATGTGTTCTTTCGGGAAAGCATCATCAATCTCCTCATTTACATCTAATTTGCTGTATATCTCTAGACGAGAAAGATGGTTGGCCACCTGATTCTCGTATCCTCTCTTGTCCTTTACTTCAAAATTGAATTCTTGGAGCAAAAGTACCCACCTAATGAGCCTCCGCCTTGGCATCTTTTCTAGTGATCAAATATCTCAGTTCAGCATGATTAATGTGCACTACCGCCTTAGTCCCTAGCAAGTATGCTCAGAATTTTTTCAAATGCAAGCACTACTATGAGAAACTCTTGTTCTGTCACCGTGAGTTTGCTTGCGCATCATTCAAGGCTTTGCTGGCATAGTATATAGGGTGAAAATCTTTTTTTCCTTTTGTCATGATTCCTCCTAATGCCATACCACTGCATCACACATCAATTCGAAGGGTTTTGACCAATCTGGTGCAAAGGATGATTGGAGTTGATAAAACTTCTCTTTCAACTCAAGGAAGGCCTCATACAAGCATTGTCAAATGGAATTTTGTATCTTTCCAACAACCAAAATAGAGATGAGCTACCCTGGAGAAGTCTTTGATCAAGCAGCAATAAAGCCTGCAAGTACCAAAAACTATGGATACCCTTCTACCTCTATCCCTTTCTAAGAAATTTTGTGCCCAAGCACAATCACTGTAACACCCTCAGAACTTTCTAAGACCAGCCTTGAGATTTAAAATTTGATTCTGCAGAAATTCAGGAAAATGATCACAGTAAGACTCATACATAGGAAGTAAGAACCCTACATAGACTCGTAGAAGAAGGGTGAAGGAGATCACTTAAGATGGCTTGAGGAACCACAACCTCATGTAAATACTGCATTCACCCTTGGAACGGATTAAAGCCGACCAATCGTGGAATAACTCAGAGTTTTGGATATAAAATTCAACCCAACCACAAGTTAGGTTATGAATCGTAGTATAGTGGTACGACCCGTAGGATAGGTCGTGAGAGAGATCAGAGTGAGACTTAGGATTGAGCTATGGATCGTGATACAAGCCGGTATTGGTATGAGATGTAGTAGGCATTCTTGGAAAGCTTCAGAGAAATGGTTTGGAGCAGGGTCCCAACCACGAGTGGTGGTACGATCGCAGCAGCCTAGTACGACTGGGGGCTGAGTCAAACACCCGACGAGCATAATTTTTATTAAGTGTTTCAAGGGCAATTTTGTAAAACCCTATTGACTTAAATCATGAACTAAATTGTATAAGGATTATTTAGGAGAGATTTCAGAGGAAATAGTCGACCTTCTCCCTCATTCTTTTCAAAACCAGCTAGAAATTCACAAAGAATTCAGAATTAAGCTTCTCTCAAAGCAAAGTTAGGCTTGCAAATTCTTCAAATTCTCAAGATTTCTTCCAAGGAATTCTACTCCATGTATGTGAGATTTCCACGAGGATTGCTCTTCCCTTGTGCCCCAAAACCCTCCCATAGCAGATATTCTATCAATACTAGTCTCTTAAAGATCAAAACTAGGGTTATGCTTTAGTTAGTTTATGACTTTCCTTGTGATGATTCTTGTAATTTCTGATGGTTATTACTAGTTATAATTCATGTTGAAGATTTTCCATGAAATATGTATTTTATCCCTAATCCCTGTAGGTGGTTGGTAGAGTTCCTGCATAATTTTCCAGATTCGAAAGTTGCTTGATTTTGATGTGATATTTCTTTTAATCATCATGATATTACAGTTAGATGAATAATTGTTAGCTTATTAATTATTCAGTCTTAGTCAGTACTTAACACTTTCAATGTCTTATAGAAATGTCATCAGATCAGTTATACTCACTTTGAGGAATTCAGTAAAACTCCATAGTCTTAGTTATCAGTTGTCAGGGTGTCCTTTAGATGGTTACAACTCTTTCAGATAAAGCAGCTCTGGCTAGTCTTAGAACCCTTTGTTTCAGCTATTAGGTCTTTCAGAATCTCTAGTTACTTTAGATAAGTATTCCCGACTTAAGTCTTGGGACATTAGATCGAGTTATCATCCTAGTAGTCATCCGGGGACTGGGAGAGGACTTAGTGATCACGGAAAAAAATATAGGTCCCGTGATACACATTACAACTTAAATGAGTCGTGTTTTCTAAGCTATTTGATACATTTTCATGTGATTTCATATAAAAGTGAAGATATAAAGCAATCCAACATGATTAGCTTTGTTTTGTAGGTTTGATGACTTTTGAGGAGCTAATTCATGAGTTGGTGAAGTAGAGGCTTACATTGAAAGAAACACGCAAAATGTCGGCAAAGAGAGGCTCAAAACAGCCCGCCTGGGCGCGTCGGTAACGTGCCACGGCGTGCGTGCTGCCCAAGACAGCCCCCCTGCCGTTGTTGGCAACGTGCCACGGCAGGTGGCACCGTGATGGACTTGGTGCAACGCGCTGCCTGGCAGCGCGCCACGCTGCCAACGCGCAGGGTGCTGCCAGGGTCGAAGTTTCGGGTGATTTTAAAGCCCGCTTCTCGGGCTGCGGCCACGGAGGCAAGGCTCCGCGTTACACTCCGTGACACGTTGCTTGTTATTCCGGGACAAATTTCTACTATTATAAATAGCACACTTAGGTTTATTTTCACATAATTCTGACTTGGTGGAGCAAGAACGTGGGTTACGGTGCAGTTTGAGGACGAAATTTTAGGTTTTTCTCTATCCCTTTCTTCTTCCTCTTTTCAATTGTTTGTATGATTAACACTTGTTTAATGATGTTTAATCCACAAATGAGTGGCTAATTCTCCTTCTTGCTGAGGTTATGAACCTTGTTTTGAAATGTAATTATTGATTGCTGGTTTATTTTCTCTTTTCTTCCATGGTTGTTCTATTTAATTCTTGTTCTTACTACATTAATATCCTGCCAATGTTAGTGTAAATCCAAAAGTCCGGGTTTCACCCGAGAGGGCATGAAATTGGAAAGTTGTGAATTAATAGGATATGATCTTTTCTTGGTTTGGAAAATTGGGAATTGATTTACCTTCGTGATAGAAATATACCCGAAAGTCGTATTAGTCATGTGTGGAACCGGTTTTGTATAGCTAGAACTTGAATTCCTTCTTATCACGAAAATGTAGGTGGAAGGTTCATGATTCTTAAGTTGGGTTAAATACGAGAGTTTTAACTAATAGGCAGTAGTTGCGACTAGCAACCGGAGGAAAAGATAAACCATGTACCTCGATAATGAGTTTCTTCACATGTTCTTTGTAGCCTCAGCATGCTCTTATCCATAGTTAAGACTCAATTGTATAGATAGTTTAGTTTAGAATAAAAACATATCTTCCAAAATACAAAAACTTTTCTTTACGCTGTTGTCTTCATTGTTAGAGTTTTAGCAAATTAACACTTGAAAAGGTTTTACCCCGTAGAACCAATCCTTTTGGGTTCGATATCTCGTTCTTAAAAGAGCTACCATATTATTTGTACGACCCGCATACCTGCGGGCTCATCAAGCGGGCGCTGCTGCTGACCGCAATCGGTAAAAATTTATTTTTCTTAAGTGTTAGTTAACGAATTCTATACAAGCGTTGACAACGTGTTTTTAATTTTATTTTATTTTAAAAGAAAAAAATATTTTTGATTGTTTTTGGATACCCTTCTTGACATGACATCTTGGAACATAAATGGTTTAGATGGTGAATACTCACACTTTGATGAGTCTTGGTCTGATACTCGGAGGACACCACTTGTGGCAACACTATAACATGTGTAACATATGTGGTGGTCAAGAAGACCATTGGGATGGTTGTCCGAATGCATACTCCCATCCCCTCAAGCCCCTACTATGATCTTCTGTTGTTTTTTGTCGAATATAGGCATGATGAAAATGAGGACTTGGGACGCCAAGCTCAAATAGAAGACATGCTAAAACAGATGCTTGAGCAAACAGAAGCAACGAGGGAGGTGATGGAAGCAAATGAGAATTCAGCTAGCAGAATGGAGAAGCTCTAAAAAGGATGAACATTAAATTCACAGATGATTGCTGAGGTCAAGCTTGTGATGAATTGCAGGTGTAACAAAATAGGTATGATATTCAAGGGGAACTACAAGAAGAAGACAAGAGGAATTTTCAGATGAAGCCCTTGACATTTAGAACTCCTTGAGTGTCCCCGTGAGGAGCTCATACTTGTAGAAAATCCATTCAGGGGAGGAAGAGATTGGAGTATACACCATTTGCAAATACTCGGGAGATAGATGTTGATGCGAAGGAGAGGTATACAAGTATAAATAATTGTATTACAGTTTCGAAACTAAGGTGCATTGGGCCTCACTCGAAGCATTTTTCCACCTTAAGTTTGCTGACGAAATAGAAATAGAGTCTTTCTTTTGAGCTTATGGAGAAATGTCAAGAGGAGGACCAAGAGCCATATATTCTGAAATTTGTTGGTTATAATGAAAAAATGACTTCACTTACTTAAGGACCAATAAACATCAAAGGCGACACCTATTGCTTGGTCCTGGCTATAGCCACCACCACCCCGGGAGCATAAAAGAAAATTAGAGAAAAATTAGTGAGATTCATATCCTCAAGGCGGAGGAAAAAGCGTGAAATGTAATGCGTCGTACGCTGACGTAAAATTAGGCGCTGCTTGGGAGGAAACCCAAGGGTACCACGGGTACCATTTTAATTTCTCGCATTTTTATTGATCTTATTTTATTTTTCACTTTGTTGTTTTTGGTGGAAAGTTAAGACAAATGGAGGGGAAGTCCGAAAATTCGTGAAGGAGGAAGTTAACAAGCGTGGAAGAGAAAAAGTGTGGGGTTGAACACCCACTTGTGCAACTTTGAACGAAAGCATGTTGCTGGCTAGGCCTAGAGGCCTCACGGAGTATTTATCACCCTTTAAATTTTAATTTGATGCTAAGGAGGACATAGCATGATTTGCGTGGTGGGGTGAGGGAAATTTCAAGGAAATTTCGAAAATTTTCTGTGCTTAACAAAGTTTTGGTGAACATAATGCTTGTGTGAAAAAAAGAAAAAATATTTGGAGAAATGTGAAAACCTTTTTTAAAGTCAAGCATGAATTCATCACCCGTTGGTTTTTCTTTTCGGTTCTTTTCCGACGGAGGGTCTTTTGAACCGAAGAATAAAAATTTTATTTCTTTGTTTTTCGTTGTCTGTATATACGTTTTAGTCATAGTTAGGACTGTTTGACGATGGATGGATGACGACCGTCTTGAGGAAAAATTAGTCAATAGGTTTTTGTTCTTTTGTAAACTCATAGCTAATGGATGCTTGATATTCTTTTCTATGTTATGAATGATTGTGAGATGCAAGTATGTTTAGTATTAAAGCATGTAAATGTATAACTTTGTTTGAGACACTTAGGCTCTTGAACTTGACTCGATATGATTGAAGCTATTTGTACAATTTTGTGATTAGCCGAGTAAGAGTCCGTGAATGTGTCTTGAATTGAGCATGTGCAAGGAGTGTAAGGTTTTATATTCTGTTATTGTGAATGTCTAGAAACTTGCCTGGTGTGTGTATGAAGCGAAATGAAGGATGTAAATTGTAGGAGATGAATTAGGCATTTCTTTGAATTAACCTAATCTTTATCCCTCGTTTTACCTACCTTGAGAAATTAATCCTAGTCAGCCCCATTGAGCCTTAGCCTGTTCTTTTGATAGCTGCAACATAAGCTTAATCCTTTTTATTTCATTAGCCTTGAATTTGACCCAAAGCTCCTAAGCGCTTGAAGAAGAAAAATCTGAAAGAGTAAAGGAGTGAGGAGAATGAAAAGAAATGAAAAGTAGCAAGTTGTAGAAGTTGAGAAAAGGTCGTAAGGTGCACTTGTGTAAAAGATGGTTGATTATTGTCAAGGAGTAAGAAAACAAAATGAATGAAAATTATTTATACAACTCCTTACTAATGAGCTAAAAGTGCCTAAAAGAAATGGGGGAACGAAAGAGGAAAAGAAAACTACAAGGATAAAAAGGTGAAGTAAGGGAAGGAAGTTCACAATGAGGGAGTGATGTATAGAAAGCGCTTAGGAAGATAGTCACTATTACTGATCACAATAGTACCTACCACACCTGAGTTACATTGTTCCAAAATCCTAATTGATCTTACATTCGCACATCCTCAAATTAGTGAATACAACACTAAGGGCAAGCTTATGGGTCATTACATGGTACATGAATTCTTTGTGAGAGGAGTGAAATTTGATTTATGCTCCCACACATGTTGTGATGTAAAATTGTTTTTGCGTGTGAGTGGGGTAACTCTTTCCGTGAGGGCACATGTTGAATGAAGGATATAATTCATGTGGATTTCTAATCAGTTGATTGACATGAGTTTGCTAAGATTGAGAGTCGATTCTTGAGGTTAAGAAGTCTTAACATAGTTGTAGTTCATTTCATTGATCAAAGCATGCATGCTTTATTTTTTAGCTTGTATCTTAAATAATCATCAGAGCCGTAATTTGAATTATCTTGCTAGATTAGTTATGTGTGAGTCTTTATTCACATGAGATGTAAAAAGGTTGTTCGAGGAAGAACAAGATTTTAAGTGTGGGGTTGTGATCACGGGAAAAAATATAGGTCCCGTGATACACTTTACAACTTAAATGAGTCGTGTTTTCCAAGCTATTTGATACATTTTCATGTGATTTTATATAAAAGTGAAGATATGTGCTAACCAACATGATTAGCTTTGTTTTGTAGGTTTTTGATGACTTTGTTTTGTAGGTTTTTGATGACTTTGAGGAGCTAATTCATGAGTTGGTGAAGTGTAGGCTTGGAGACTTAAGAAACACGCAAACGGCTTGAGTTAGAGGTCTGTAACAAATTCCCGCCCTCGCGCTGTCCCGCAACGTGCCACTACAGTGTGCTGCCCAAGACAGCCCCCGTCGTTGGCAACGTGCCACGGCAGTGGTGGCACCGCGACTAAGCCTATGCAACGCGCTGCCTGCAACAAGTGCCACGCCGCTAACGCGGCAGCCGCTGTGGTCGAGGTTTCGGGCGAGCCCGTAAAGCCTCCGCGATCGGGCCATGGCACGGAGGCAATGCTCCGCGTTACACTCCGTGACACGTTGCTTGTTATTCCGGGACAAATTTCTACTATTATAAATAGCACACTTAGGTTTATTTTTACATAATTCTGACTGGGTGGAGCAAGAACGTGGGTTACAGGCAACTTTGAGGACGAAATTTCTAGGGTTCTTCTCTATCTCTTTCTGCTTCCTTTCAATTGCTTGTATGATTAACACTTGTTTTAGGATGTTTAATCCACAAATGAGTGGCTAATTCTCCTTCTTGCTGAGGTTATGAACTTTGTGT